>VWYK01001907.1:9424-23486 GCA_013399775.1 Semnornis frantzii | reverse complement strand
TGCAGAAGATTTGCAGATGTGCATTCTTGGCACAGAGGTTTGCAAAAGTGCAGTCAGGAGGTCTTGCAGATGTTCAGACAGGCACAATGTCACACTGGCTAAGGGAGCCTATCGCATGAAGGCACTAAATGCCTATTCCCTGGTAAAATGAGACAAGGCAGGTTTCCAGGTCAAGAAACCCAAGCTAGCAAGGCTTGTTATTATGTAGCAGGTAGAGCATGGCAGGATGCAAGGCAGAGAGCAATAGCAGAAGCACATTAAGGCAGAGCACAGTGTGTTTACCTGCTCATCTTTTCATCCTTGTAGCCCAAGACTAATGGCTCTTTGGCCACAGATCAGCCAATCTTAACCATATTATGTAAAGTCAGGCTTGCTTTTACCTTCAAGGGCAGAACACAAACAAGTGTATAAACACATGAGGTACCCTGTTTACAAGTTCGAATGGACATGGGGGTGCCAGACCTTTTGTCTTCCTTCTCTGCAGTTGCTTCTCCCATCAGCGGAAGGAGGGAGAGCAGAAAACATGTCTGGACAAGCCAGGATATGTTTACATCAATTTTTGTCTTCCACAACAACATGCCCGTTACAACTGCAATGCCAGTCATCACCAAGGACTCCACAACTGAGAGTACAACATACACACATCTGCATATATACTAAAGAGACAGCATCTTAGTATAAAAGAGCAGATTATCTGTTAGCATTACACCAGGCAATCAGCAACAGCATGAGGGGACACCATCTCAAGTTGTGCTGGAGGAGGTATAGGCTGGATATTAGGAGGAAATTTTTCACAAAGAGAGTGATTTGCCATTGGAATGGGCTGCCCAGGGAGGTAGTGGAATTGCTGTCCCTGGAGGTGTTCAAGAAAAGACTGGATGAGGCACTTAGTGCCATGGTCTAGTTGATTGGGTAGGGTTGGGTGATAGGTTGGATTGGATAATCTTGGAGGTCTCTTCCAACCTGGTTGATTCTATGATCTATTTTAATATGTTCTTCTCATTTGCTGATGTTTAAAATGGATGAGAAGAGAAAGATTCTACATAAGATACATCGATTTTATACAAAAAAATTAGAGAATTGAACACAGCATTCTTCATGCTCAGGATAAAAGGGCAATTTGCTTCCTCCACTCTTTGCTGGTACATATCACTTGCACTCCAGAGGACTGAACAACGCAATGAATTCTGAAATTAGGCGCCAATATCTCTAATGTTTTTAAAATCTAAGCTGACATTTTGGGCAGGAATATAAGATAACCCCATTCCTGATGATTAATGTTCAAAAGACAGTTAGCTAGAGAAAGAATGCTGGTTTAAGTACAAAGTCTAAGCTTCATGGGCTTACAGAATAACTTCTGGCATTCTGGAGAAGAAAGGAAGTAAATCTGAACTACTGAACTCTCTGGATTGCACAGGCCTGCAGCGATGACCTGAATCTCATCTCTGCCTTCAATCATGCACCAGAACCATGATGAAATAAAATATTTAACACAGATGCCTCTGAAATGGTACTTTTTAGGCTAAGCCCAAAACTTACAGATATCACAGGTAAACAGCATTAACTAAGAGGAATAAAAGAATAAATCCTCTATTTTGTTGTAAAACTGCTTGCTCGGCATCCAAGCAACAGGCATAGATGTATGCACTTGTACCTTTTAAGCTGTTGGGAATGTTGCCAGCATGTAGGATCATGCCATATTCCTATATCATACCCAGATGTGTAATTAAAAGACCATCCTAGAGCGTCACCTCCACAGTCTGGCCTGGGAACCAGAACTGTTCTTTATCCCACCCACCACTAACATCTCTTCATAATTTACTAACTTGTGTAAAAACATAGCCTTCATTCTGAAATACTGCACAAACTTAGACCTGATTTAATTTAGTGGGTATTGTGACTACAAGTCCTGCCTCTAATTTACTATACTGTAAGCTAACTGCTCAGAAGCAGCACAGATTTTCCCAGGCTCCAGCTATGCTACTGGAGGCAATCCATTCCCTAGAGTAACTTCCACAGAGAAAAGGGAGGCAAAGGGATGCAGCTGTGAGGTGTCTGCCCATGTCTGACCTTGGGTCAGCAGTGGGCTGTGCAGGCAGCAGCAATAGCCCAGAAGGTGCTGGAATCCCTCTTAACCTTCTGGAGGATTTTCACAGCCCTGCATTTTTGTGGTGCCACTCTTCTCCCCTGCCAGCTCTGTCCCTAGCATAGCTGGAGAACAATACACAAATGTGATTTCAATTAGGTCAATAACAAATTCATGAAGGTTCAGCCCCCACCATCTGTCCAAAGGCAGAAAGACTGTTTGATTTGGAGATTGGGCTTCCCCGCCTCCCCCAGTCTCCATTCTTAGGAATACTATTTGACAAAGCCATCTACATAACAGATTTAATGGGGGTTATGGGGGGAAAAGAAAAAAAAACAAATTAAGTCAGTTCCACTATTAATTCCCACCACATTGCAGCATTACATAATTTATCACTTACCATGTACATAATCTAGCATGATTCAACATTCGAACACATTAAACAAAGGTAGAAATAGTGAAACCCTATTAATAAACTAATTCTGCCTTTACAGAGTAGTGTCTGCCTGAAATAGCTGACCTACTAAAAACCTCCACTTTGTACTTTTTGTACTTTGCATTAGAAGCAAAAAGTATTGATTAATTTACCTGAAGCCAGAATAACAAAACAGAAGAGCTCATGTAGTTTGTTAACTGTCTCAAATTCTTCACTTTCAGTACACAGTCAGTAAATTTTGATTTTAAAAGTAATCTAAATCTTGCTACATTCTTGTCAGATACTTACCTTGTGCAGCACTTTCCAGATGAAAAGATCAGGCATAAGTCTACACAGACAACAACCAGTGCCTTACCCCACGGATATCTGACATTTTCCACTACACTTTGTTTCTGAATTGAGTTGGATGGTTTGTGGCCCTGGGCCTTCACCCAGGAAAGTTGCGTATTCAGGCTTGTCGTAGTCTGAGGTGTCTCAGGTTCCCCTAAGAAAGCTACAGAGACCAAGACCCATCCCAGGGGACAGATCTGGGCATCCCAGGATGTGTAATATTCTACTCTGTTTTCCAGTATCACAGCTTATAAGCCAATGCGCGGTTGATACCTCTCTTTCTTTTCCTTCTCTCCTCCCTTCACAACTGTCTCCAGGGAGAGTGCACATTTTTCTTACCTCATGGTTTGTGTGGAAGCAGGCTCCTGGTTGGCAAGGGAATCCTGAGCTGTGTCACGTGACCTACCCAGGCTTCGTAGGGCTAAGTTCTGGCCTACTCTCAGGCCTGCCCAGGGTGGAAGGGGTGGAGAGTTCTAGATGGTTCTGGGCCAATAGACTTGGCTTAGTTTACGGATGTATCCATTCTACCCGATTGCCTTTGTATACATGCATTGGTAAAACAGACTCTCTGAACTTCCCATCAGTGTGCAGTATTTTAATTCTTACTCTTCAAAAGGCGTAAGAATCACTTCTGTTGTCCAGCCTTGTGTAGCTCATGGCCTCAGACTACGACAAGGCTTCATTTTTGTTCCATGAAGGGAACAATAAAAGAGTGTCATAAACTGCATGCAACAAGGTATCTCAGTGAGCACTTAGAGAGAGGCGTGTAGGGAAGCGCTGAGACAAGAAAGACCAGCCAAGGTAAGTCACAGAATCACAAATTCGCTTTGGCTGGAAAAGACCTCCAAGATCATCGAGCCCAACTGCCAACCAATACCACTATGGCCACAAAATCATGTCCCAAAATGCCCTGTCTACAGATTGCACTTTGACAAGGTGTGTTTCGGGACGCTTTGCAGAGCCTGGGTCATTATGGCAACTGTGTCAAAACCATGTGGGTGAGGAGCAGGAAGGGTGGAGAACAAGACAGAAGGAAGATCTTTCTTCTAACATACTGAAACAATTTATTGGAGCAGATTTAATCATTTCACTAATGTTGAAGGGAGTAAATTCATGCTAAACTTGCCACCCTGGAGATAATGGAACAAGTCACGGGAAGGAAGAAGTTGAGTTAAAGAGCATCGAGGGAGAAAGCAGCAAGTTATTTGCTTTGTTTTAAGATACTCTGTAAGGTTATGTCATCACACTGACATAGAGGGTTGAGTAATTTATTCAGATTATGGATTTTTCCATGCAGGATTTTTCTAGATTTGCCTCAGTTGATATAAATCTGACAGTGCAACACCACAGTTTTCAAAAATACAGTGATGTGCTGTATTAAGAAACTGCTTAAATTTTGTAAATTCCTACATATCAACCAAAACAGTTTACTTTCTTACCTTGCTCAATATATGAAGCCTGAAAGTCATCTTTGCACACTGACATAGCCACCTAGAAAGTGGGACTATAATGGGCAATATAACTTTTATAAATAACCTGTCATCGGTGGAACAGTAAATCAGCAACATCTTTGCCCCTTCATCCCCTAAAACCACGATTGCACATAATCACAAATGGAGACAGATTAAGAAGGTGAAGAAGGAGGAGGGAGCAGGAACCAATTATTTTACTTAGAAATAATAAAGACTGAAGCTGACTTTATTTCTGATTATATGATTAATCCCAATCTGCAGTTGTACCATTTAACAGAAACGTAAGTGATGAAAGAGTAAAGATTTGAGCAGAAATAGAAAGATTGAAAGTTTAGAATTATTCAGCATTGGATGAAATGAGTAGAAGGGAGCTTTAGTATGGGCTTCGAGTGAGTCAAAACTGGGTGCAAACTGGTTTTTGAAACTTGATTCTAGGCCTGTATTTAGTAAGAGGCAGGGACATTCATTTAAAACCTGCTCCAAAACCATCTCCCTGACAATCCGGCACTAGTGAGTCCTCCCCTTTTGGATCACTGTGGGACTGAGTACTAGAGGAGCTACAGCTTTGTGGTTTGGTAATATCATAGAATGGTTAGGTTGGAAGGGACCTCAAAGATCACCTAGTTCCAACCCCCTGCCATAGGCAGGGACACCTCCCGTTAGCACGGGTCACTCAAGGCCTCATCCAACCTATATATTCATGGATTGACCAGTCCTGGAACTGTGGAAAAAGAAGAGCAAAGAATGTAACCATAGCCTATCCCTCTAGTAACACGTCGATCACTCAAAGCTTACTCAGACCTACCCAGGAAGAGGAAGTGGGTAACAAAGTGAACTTAATCCTTCCATTGTGGGGATATGAAACTCACCTCAGATATCACCCATCAGTGAACTTATTGCACTCTTACTGCTCTTGATGGCTACTGAAGATAACTTCAAACCCTTGGAGAAGCCTGCAGCCATAACAATGCAAAAAGATGTTTCTAGAAGCCATATTCAGATTTTTTACCTTTCAGCTTTTCTAACCAAGTTTCTCCCTCTGTATTCTAAACAGAGATTATTAACTAAGGGTAAAATTTATTTGAAAAGAGAGAACTTTTTGCTGTCAGTAAGTCTGTATCCTACAGTCAATAGAAGTTTCACCTTTGAATTCAGAGAGAGAAGAACTTTATGGTTATACTGTAACTTTAGATATCTTAAGCTCAGGATTCAATGATACTTCGTGACCAGCCTCCTAACAACCTTACCCAGACATTTCGTGTCTCTGCTTCTACAGTCTGTAGGTATCTTTTGCAATGAATAAACCTGTTTACATAAAGTTGAAGATGTTTCAGTCCACAGCACCACTTGAGTGACAATTATTTATGACACTGTATTTGCTTTAATACATTTCTAGTTAAATAATGATCCTTATGCACAAACAAACAAACAAAAAATTTAATTTCACATAATATTTGTGTAGGTGCAGAAGTCTGAAAAACACCTGGGGGGTACTCTTAGAGCAAGGCTAAGAGGAGGGTTCAAGTCTGAGGCATTGTGGGACGAGGCCAATAGCATATCTGTCCAAAAATATCTTATCAACAAAGTCAGCACTGCTACAACAGGTTGAGATCAACATCCAATTTTACTAAAGGAATTTTGGAAGCTTCATAAATCCTTATTCAAAATACTTGTCTGCTGGGCTTAAATCTAATGGTGTTTGGATTGCATGATACATCTTCCTTCTGATAAGGCCATAAAGTTAAATTCTTCAGCGAACATTTTTCATACCATTTTTACCGAAAGAGAGAGTACACAAACACAGAAAGTACAAACCAGAGCTGCTTTCCCCCCAGATCTCCAAATTCTTCAGAGTTCAGCTAAAATCATTGCAAGAGATGAGTGAAGTTTTAGTATAATCTCCCTGTTCTTTAAGGATAATGGCACCATTGCCATCCTGTACTTAATACTGTTGGGGGGGGGGAACCAAAAAAAAAAATCTACAAATGTATAGAATGTTTATATGAAAACATATTTCAAATGCCACTCAAAGACTGACTTTTGAGAGTCTCTGGTACCCAGAAGCTTCTGGCATAAAACTGAGCACAGCTTTTCCAAAGGAAGATTAGCACTCAGCAGTTTCTGGAAAACAAGCTATATTTGAGCATTTCTGAAAGTCTGTCCTTGATTACAGAAACTCAGTAAGATCAATTTTGAAAAGGGAGACTCATCACCACTCACCAAACACTTTGCTGCTCTGCTGTATCAGGATTTGGCACGAATGCTCATATCCTTCACTGTCAGTTTCAATCAGGATGAAATGAAGCCAAGACTTTGCATTAAGGTAAATGATGGTTTTCTAATATTTGAGAGAAACACTCAACTCCTCTGGAATTATTATCTATTACAACATTGTTGTGCCTTTAGATTAATAAGATAGAGTTTAGACTTTAAAGGGAATAATACAGTAAATTATTACATGCAGGGATTATATCCTTAACTGGTATAAACTGGCATAGCTTCAACCTGTTGAACATATTGGTACATGATCTAGTCTAACCTGTTTAGCACTGATGTCTGCATGCAGTCTTGTGGTACTAGCCTCAGGATATCTATCGTTTAGCTCTCAGCTATCAGCAGACACTAGTCAAAGAAAGGGATAATTTTTCACTTTGAGGGTTTTTTTTTCCCCCATTTTGTACAAATTCCAAAAATCTATTTTCTTTTTTTGTACTTTGGTTATTTTTGCTCATGGAACAGCAGCAGGGGAAACTGAAGATGTCTGGTTAATCTGAGGTCAAATTCTGTGTAGGCAGCTGCAATCCAAGCCTCCCCACCCTGCCCTACCACCAACCTGAACTCTGACCTGCTGGGACCACCCCCTCACTCCTGCAACAACTTGGTCTGCATTTCTACTGAGTGAACACAGACAGTTAGCTAAAATGCCAAAATATCTCTGTGTGAAAGCATATACATGCACTGTCAGATCTCTGTGACTTTTTCTGTTGGACAATAACCAAGACCACCAAATGCATCTGGCAGTCTGGAGTCTACTAAGTGCATATACTTTGTCCTTGTGAACAAGTTACATTTTTAACTGAAGCAGTGGCTTAAGAGAAAAAGAAAACACAGACAGAGCCACCACCCCTCTGCAGCCTCATGCATCCATAGAAAGGCTCCTGAGTCAGTCTCTAAATCTGTAACAACTGTGAAAACATTGAGCACCCTAAATTCACATCTAATATACTCTATTCATTCACATCTAATATATATGATGGGTGTTGAGCACTTCTGAAGTCAAGCTACTGATTCAGAGACCTGAAAACGGATTTAAACTTGAATTTCCTAGAGTATATGAGAAGTCTCCCTGATGTGGTCTTCAAAAACTTTGAAAATCCCATGCTTGAAACCTACACTAAATTCTGTCTTAGAACATTTATTTTATGTGTATTACTTGAACCCTTTAGCTCATGATCAAGGTCAGCTTCATTGATTTCAGTGCTGTAACATTGTCCAGAGAGCATCAGCTGTGGAGAGCTGACCACCTAATGGTGAAGACAGGAAAGGCAAGAGGAAGCTTTATTTTATCATCCTCATTTCACAGGTGGGAGACTAAAACAAAAGGAAAGAAAGAGGCAGGAAAAGAAAGATGTAAGTGATATGGTCAAGGCCACCCAGCAAGACTGTTGCAGAGTGAGAAAATTAATCCACATTTCTCGCTCCACCCGCTTTCCCTTCCTCTCGGATACGAGGTCTCCACTCAGAGCTGCATGAGAGTTTATGAGTCAATGCTATTGTGTATGGTTACCAAGAGAAGCCCACGTCTTCACAGGTGCAGAAGGGCAGGACTCCTGAATCAGTCCAGCAGAGAAAGGAACAGTGCATGGGTGAGCACTCACATCCTTCTTCCAAGATGCAAGGAAAAACACAGAAATGGTAACTGAATCCTCAGTAAGGGAAACGGTGAAAAATTACAAAGTAGCATGGTAGATAATCTCTACCTGATTAATGTTGCCTGCTAAGGAATTGGAATTAAATGAGGCAGCCTAAATGAGTATTTAAAAGCCCATTTCTGCTGGGCAGAAGACATAGAGTCTGTCTGCCTACCATAGCAAACTCCTGGGCAAGCTGGCAGCTCTTGGCTTGGACGGTGGCACTCTGTTCTGGGTTAAGAACTGGCTGGAGGGCAGAGAGTGGTGGTGAATGGTGCCACATCCAGTTGGCAGCTGTCACTAGTGGTGTGCCCCAGGGATCAGTGCTGGGCCCAGTCCTGTTTAATATCTTCATTGATGATCTGGATGAGAGGATTGAGTCCATCAACAGTAAGTCTGCAGATGACACCAAGTTGGGAGCATGTGTCAACCTGTTGGAGGGCAGGAGGGCTCTGCAGAAAGACCTGGACAGGCTGGATAGATGGGCGGTTCAATGCCATGAGTTTTAACAAGGCCAAGTGCTGGGTCCTGCACTTCAGTCACAACAACCCCATGTAGCACTACAGGCTGGGGACAGAGTAGCTGGAGAGCAGCCAGGCAGAGAGGGACCTGGGGGTACTGGTTGGCAGGTGACTGAACATGAGCCAGCAGTGTGTCCAGGTAGCCAAGAAAGCCAATGGCATCCTGGCCTGTATCAGGAATAGTGTGGCCAGTAGGACCAGGGAAGCCATTCTGCCCCTGTATTCAGCACTGGTTAAGCCACACCCTGAGTACTTTGCCCAGCTCTGGGCCCTTCAATTTAAGAAAGATGTTGACGTGCTTGAATGTGTCCAGAGAAGGGCAACAAGGCTGTTGAGGGGGCTGGAGCACAGCCCGATGAGGCGTGGCTGAATGAGCTGGGGTTGTTCAGCCTGGAGAACAGCAGGCTCAGGGGAGACATTGTTGCTTTCTACAGCTACCTGAAAGGAGGTTGTAGCTAGGAAGAGGTTGGTCTCTTCTCCCAGGCACTCAGTGACAGAACAAGAGGACACAGTTTCAAATTGCACCAGGGCAGTTAGGCTGGATGTTAGGAAGAAATTCTTCACAGAAAAAAATGATTGGCATTGGAATGCACTCCCCAGGGAGGTGGTAGAGTTGTTATCCCTGTAGGTGTTTAAAAAGAGGCTGGATGAGGCACTTAGTGCCATGGTTTAGTTAATTAGAAGGGTTAGGTGATGGGTTGGATTTGATGATCCTAGAGGTCTTTTCCAACCTGGTTCATTCTGTGATAAGCTAATGCGAAGGCAGTGAAACTAAGAGCCAGAAACTGCGAGCCAGAAACTGCAGGATCCAAGCCTAACTGGGCTGACAATTCACTGTGTTACTTTTATGCAATTCAGACTAACCTTTCTCAATGACTTGTTTCAAACTATAAATCCCTCGAGGCAGAAAAGATCTGTCTGTCACACTGACCTGTGGGCAGTCACCAGACTTGAATTTGAACCCTCTTACTAATGAGATAGTTTCTAAGGCAATTCTGAAAGTTGTTTAAGCCTGTAATTGCCTATATAGCTACAGATTCAGCTTATTGCCTAAGCACCACCTTTAAACAGATTAAAAAAAAAAAAAAAAAAAGAATCAGCCATAGATACAGGCAGGAATGGAAGGGGAAGAGTCAGTGGAGCACTTGTCATCCTCCTTTTCCTAAATCCTTTCAGATGAAAAAAGTTCTCCCTCAGCTGAGAGAAAACAAACCCAAGCACAGACTATGCCCAGCTGTTCACAGGCAGGCACATAAAGCAGCCACCCAGGCAGGGCTCTGCTGAAGAACTGTCACAAACATACCTGGGGGTTGGTTGTGTATGTTCCTGTACATGGAAGACATCCCTTGAGGGTCTGCAAGATGAAGCCCCAGCAATTGTGCCTTTTAGGAATTACTATTAGAGGATTTTAAAACCCCAAGGGGAAGACCTGGCTTGACTGTCTACCAGCTAACGAAACACAGCCTCGAGTGCTGAGGATATCCCACCAAGTTTTAGGTAACATCTATAGCGCCATCAATGGCCCAGCTGACTGACAGTTCCCCATTTCTGACAAGCAAGGGTGGATTTCCTTTTATATTCCTACAGAAATTATTTGATACACACAAACTAGTAAAACCAAGAATATTATTAGTCAGCTATAGTCTGGTTTCCAGAAAGTTCAGAACATATCCACCACTAGGCTTTGGTCTACACACTGTAGACTTCATTTGTGACAAACAAATATTGCATCCATTTCAGCATTTGTGTTCACTGATCACATCCGGGCTTGCTTAGCATGGCACACACACTAGGCACCTTCTCTGAAGGGTTTTGGGCCACAGGCATGGGTAAAATGGGCCAAAGCACAGGCCCCCACCCAGGACTGATGCACATACAGCAGAAACTCAAGGGGCTCAGAGCTGGCTGCTTTGATACACTGATACGTATCTACAAAACCAGACTACTCACTAACAAAGCCAAAGTGACTTGTAAATTACTGAGAATTAATGGCTCTACTTATGTGAGCATTTTAATAAGAAATAATCACCATGAGCAAAAGATAAAAGTAAAAAGCAGACTACAGAAAAATTCCCTCAGTAAGAGCAGGAGCGGCAGTGCATGTAAACTGAAAAAGCAAGAACCAAATTACAGCAACACAAGTCTTGTCTGTACTACTATGAAAACTGTTCTCACCAAGAAGGTGGTCTTTTGATCACAGCAGACTTCTGCTCACAGAAATGTGCTCCCTCAAAAAAAAAAAAAAATCCATTACAATTTTTTGTATTTTTTCCTCCAAAGTAGATGAACCACTAAAAAATAAATGGGTCAAGACAACCATTCAACAATTATATTAAGCTTTCATTCTATCTAGATCAGATGCCAGACTGCTTGAATTTTTGCTATACTAAGACTTTAGTTTTTTGTTCTGACTTACAGGCAAGTTGCCCTTTGAAATAATGAACCTCTTACAGAAGAAGAGATTATCACCTCTGCTCTTAAAGGAGAAACAGAGATTAAGTATGACTACCTTATAGAGGTGTCAGCTGTCAGGGTCAAAACCTTGTCATAAGCACAAGATCCCCCCTCACATAAACCCTTCCCCTACATAGCTGACCCAAAATTTGAAAAAAGAAAAAAAAAAATCAAATTAACAATTACCTCAGCATTTTCCCAGACAGCAGTATGTCAATATCAACCTCCCATTAATAGTCAGTCTCACAAAAAGTAAGATTCTGAGAAATTCTGCATCCTTACTGATGTTATAGTAATGAAGAAGGTAAGTACAATTTAATAAAAATTTCAGCACACTGTAGCACAGAAGAATCACAGAATGTTAGGAGTTGCAAGGGACTTCCAGAGACCATCTAGTCCAATCCCCTAACAGAGCAGGATCTAGAGCAGGCAGCACAGGACTGCATCTAGGTAGGTTTTGAAGGTCTCCAGAGGAGACTCTCCAGAGTCTCCAAGAAAAGGCAAGGTTTGGCATCCAGTTGCCCAGTCATCCCTGATTTCATTGATTATTGTAAACATAGCCATCAGGAAAAAAGAAAATAAAAATGAAAACTACATATATGCAGTAGGACACTATAGCACTCCTGAGGTTTTCAGCCCAAGAAGTTTGCAGGCTATAATGAAAACCAAACGTTTCTTCCATTACCCAAATCAATATGCATTCCTTTAACCCACTGGCAAATAGGAGACTGAGGAGAGATTCACAGTGATCAGTCAATTTTTTCCTGACAGTTTAAAGGGTTTCTAGAAGTACCACATTAGCCAGCAGAATGCCAACACAGCTTTTCTTTCTGCCTTTTCATCAATGAGGAGCTTGCATAGGTTCGGAGTTAAAACAGACAGCACAAGCGATTTCAACACCACCTCTGCATTTTTAGGCTGAACAGGAGTTTCAGACCAGGAAAGAAACAGCAAACATTACAATATTAACAATTTGATATGGGTCAATATAACTGCTGTGATATTATACTGCTTTCTCAGGAAAGGAAAAGATTTATTTCTCACAGGTCCTATTAATCTTCTTGGAAAGCTCCTTCTAGAGGTGACGAGGAGCAAAACGAGTAATACTCAGCTATATGAAGCAGAACACCCAGCCAAAATCTACTTGCTTAGAGACAGATGGCAAATACAACCAGTGCTCTCAAACTACAGCTGCATGCCTGAGATCTCTCAGATCTATGTGTGTGATCATTAAAGATTTTCAAATTATCTAATAGAGCTGAGTCTCCTGGAGATTTGGGTTTCCAGACTTTTGTTTTCTTTACAGAAGACCACATTAAACTTACCCAGAACAAAGTCAAAAGAAAACAGTTCTCAAGCTTTTCCATTTAAGTGTTATGCACACACAAGCACTCTGAGTGGGCTTAATTTTCTCCTATGAGTGCAATTTGCTCACACTCTGTATCAGCAGGAGCAGCTGGGAACAAATGTCAGCAGGAAGACTGGAGAGCTCTCAGTGTGCCTTTTCAGTCAGGTGTGCATCACCCTCTTCTTTCTCCATTGCACCAGAGGACAGCTATGGCTTCTCTTGGTACCCAAGCTCTCAGTGCTCAAACATTTACATGCCCATATGTTTGGAGAGCTCCACATAGAGCCCACGCCCATGTATCTGCCTGGTTGTATACACACCTATTGCTAGTCACATATCTGTTTAGACCAGTGCAGATACCAACATACTGTGCATATGGTAACATACTGTGTACAAGGCTGCTAAGACTCACATGTATCAATGACAGCACTGAGACAGCATATATTTTGTGCTTTTCCAGTGGAAGAAGAGATCTTTCTCATGTTCCTCCCTAAAGATAATTTATTCTTCTCCTTTGACACTTTTTAAAAAAGTTATCTGCCCCTCTTCCAGTATAAGTGGCTTATTTCAGGTCCTATCAGCAGTCCTGCACACTGTTCAGACTAGAGTGAGGGAAGAGGTCACCCAGTGACACACTACATGCCTTCCCTCACTAGCTCTTCCCAATACACATGAGCTCCTCAGCCATGGAAGCCTGGCTAGTGTTCAGTTTCCAATGCTAATGACCACCGCCATAGGTCATTATTACAACCAGCCTTGTAACAGAGTTGGCGAGAACCTGGAAATATACCAGGGTAAGACAGAACATTTGCTAGTGATGTTCATCAAGTATTTCAGCAAGAAATGGCTCTCCAGAAAAAAAAAGGTTTTAACTCCTTCAGCTTGTTTTGGTAATGTTTAATACCAAAAAGTTCAAATACCTAACACCAAAATGTCCGAGTGTCTTATTTCAGTAGTACCTTCCTGACTTATTTAGAAATATTTCAAGGCAAACCAAACCTCAGCTTTGCCTTTTACTCGTATTAGACAAAGTAAAATTAGTTTATCCAAATAAGAAGTTTCAGCACTTGTGACTTGGTATTTTTAATGAAACATGCTTGGTGAGAGTTAGAAAGAGTATTGATTTGGAAGGAAATTTTCCCCTTTCTTTTTCTTTGAAGAGTCCATGTTAACCACAGTATCAAAATCTCATTTCTCACTTAGAGTTGGGGTTTGTCTGTCTTTAAGAGCACAAGACACTCACGAAGGCTACTGTAGGTACATTTGTTAAATGGCTTGAGACCTCCAAAAGACAACCACCAAAAACTTGCCTCAGCACACATTCCATAGGAAAAAAACACAGAAATAAATGGTATTTTTTGTTACTTGGTTTGTGATCATGATTAATTCTCTGAAGTCACAGGTATTCAGACTCTAAGCCAAATTTCCCCAGACAGAAGAAGATCTGAAAACAAGCAGTACAAAAAAAAAAACAAAAAAAAAAAACAAAAAAAAAAAGAATTTA
>VWYK01001905.1:0-15108 GCA_013399775.1 Semnornis frantzii | reverse complement strand
TTTGGGTACTGTCAGATAATATTTTTGTGAGTAAATTATTAAAGCCTTTTGTAATCACTAACTGCCTTCTGCCATAAGCAAAAAGGAGCTCCTTGCGTCCATCTAGTGAGCAAGCAGAGTATTGACCGCAAGCTGTACACTAACCGCAAAGCCTTCTCTGCCAGTTCAATCGAGTTCAATTAATCATAGAATCATAGAATGGTAAGGTTGGAAGGGACCTCAATGTATATATTTACTAGTTATTTCTAGATCCTGTTATTGCCTGTATATAAAGTTTCCATGACTGATGCAAAGAACCTACTATTATTATTAAATTGGTGATCTGGGTGAAGCGAGTTCTGAATA
Organism: Semnornis frantzii; assembly: GCA_013399775.1. Taxonomy (NCBI): domain Eukaryota; kingdom Metazoa; phylum Chordata; class Aves; order Piciformes; family Ramphastidae; genus Semnornis; species Semnornis frantzii. The sequence goes on along the minus strand of VWYK01001905.1, from coordinate 14,763 downwards.
TTTAATATTAATAAACTATATTAATATTTTAAAAATATCATCTGACAGTAATTAATTACCACTACACTACAGCTTCCAAAGGGCTTGAGCTACCCTGCCTCCAAATCAGCCACTGTCCTGTTCACCACCTGGCTCTGCCCTGCGGCATCTAGCTTCAGCGGCTCCTCACCCTCAGATAAAGAAGACTCTCTGGTATGTGTTACCAGATATTTGTGCCTCTTTCTGCTTTCTTTTCTGGAATTATTTTAAAAATGTATTTAAAGATATGGAAATACAGTATGGTATTATATATGACTGTAAAACTTGCAGGACCATGAATGGTGGAATTCTGCATTTGAAGAATTAAGCCATATTGTATGGCAGGTATTAATCTAGGACAGCAATAGAGCCAGACAGGCACAGATTTCTTTACAAACGAGGGCAATAAATTCTTCTTCTGTTGGAGAATGTGCATCCTTTCTAGTAAAATAGCTTGTCTGACAATGCCTATGGGTCTCTTTTTTTTGCTGAGAAACAGACCCCAGAAGAGTATTAGGGCATGATCACAGCTGCTTCTGTAGCTCCCTATCTCATGGGCTGCTATGTGAAGCCTATCAAAACAGAGTGAGTTTCCAGAGCAGGTCAAGCATGCATTGCACTGGCAGAGGGCTTGGAGCTGTTAGCTCCTCTCCACAGCTGTAATCACACACAAGACACTGGGAAAGTGCTGGCATCATGAACGCTCACTGAAGCACAAACATTTACCCTGGGTAATAGAAAGCCTTTTTCATCTTAAAGATCCTTGTACATTGCTTGGCACCAAGTTTAATGACAATGAAGGTTATGTCTACTTGTTGCAGCAGTGATCCCACTTAGCAGTTCTAAAGCACTTTCCAGTCACAGAACTCAACAAACTTTACAAGCAACAAACAAGTTGAGCTGCTTCCCAAGCTCACACAGCAAGAGGATAGCAGAGACAAGCAGAGAAAGCTAGTATGAAAACCTGAACAGGAATAAGGCTAGACTGACTTTGTTTTCATCCACAAAGCATTGGGATGTGCTATTCCTCTGGGTTTTACTAGGTTGCATTTCTGTTGCCCCAGTTTTCAAGCACAAAATGAAAACTTTGAATCACTTCCATGGGTAATGAACTGATAAGCAAAATAGCTAAGATACTCTGAATAATCAGGTGACGTTTAAAACAAAAACTCACAAGGCATACTTTTCACTAAATGGGAACACTTGCCCACCCTTCAATTAATGTCCACTCTATTTCTGCGTTTTACTTATGAAGTGGTAAGCAATTTTTATAGATCGTTTGCAAGATATGCAGCCTGTCAGGGCTATAACAGGGTTACTGTTTTAAAGTCCAAGATAATGTTTCACAGTGTAATCATCAAGAGGCATATTTGAATGTACAGCTCTGCAACTCAAGCTGAAACGATGCTGTTGACCAAGGGATACCAAGCAGTGACCAAGTGTGATCACTAGTCTTGAGGGGCCACCATGCCCTTGTGATGTTATAATAGCAGACAGCTAGATGGATATTTTTTTTTTTTTTCTCTTATCTTCGCTGAGAGCTACTGCCTGGTACCTGTTCCAGGGTGGTGAGACACTGGAACCGGCTGCCCAGGGAGGTTGTGGCTGCTCCCTCCCTGGAGGTGTTCAAGGCCAGGTTGGACAAGGCCTTGAGTAACCTGTACCAGTGGGAGGTGTCCCTCCCTATGGCAGGGGGTTGGAACTAGATGATCCTTGAGGTCCCTTCCAACCTTACCATTCTATGATTTCCTGACACAACAGGCTGAACATACAACAGATTAGGAACAAGTTGATGACAGCTTTTCTTTTCCATGCAGAACAAGAAAAGGCTTAAGGATTGATGTTCACACAATGCTTAAACGCAGCTTGCTTGTTGTTTCCCTCAAAGATTGTTTTTCACATGCTGCAACAAAGGTGTTTGAGTAGTAACTCCCTGTAATATATTTGTTTTAGAGGAGGTTTGTAGATGCCCATCTGCTTTCATAAAAGCTGAGTTTTCAGAAGTCTCAGCATTCAAAATAGAAACCCAAATGTTCAGTTTTAGCTGATAAGTTCCACCAAAATGATGATTAATGAGAACCGTGTGGTCAGTTTTGGCTTTTGTACACTACCGCTTTACATCTGTAAGAGATTGTTGCATGTCCATTCTCCTCCTGCCCTCCAGTCTTAAAGCCAAGCATTTTTCTCCTGTGCTGTTGGACAGTTTCAGGCCCTCACATCTGGCAATGCAGATAGCTGTTGGGGCACCTGAACAACAGGAACACTGCAAAGTTGACCATTGCTGGAAGGGATGCAAAAGCACCTCCAGCTGCCCATGGCTGCCAAAGACTCGGTGCTTCCAGCTGTTTCAGACAAAGCAGAGAGGCAGGGTGGAGGGAAACATCACTTCTTCAGGCTGTGCTTTCCTAACTCAACTGGCAGTTGCACTGCAGGGTAGCTCTGGCAACCCTTCTGACAACAGGTTGCTTTTGCAGACATGGTGTTTAGCTGAGGCTTGTTCTATCAGACTGTATCCATGCTGCTAAATAAAAGCTGTCCAAGTGGTGTAGGCTGGCTAATGCTGACCACTAAGGCTATCCACTATCTATAGCAGGTCCAAACTGCAGACACAGTGTTAGTAACATGGTGAGGGATCAGAAGACTAGGCTTAGTCTGGTTTCCAGGCTCATCAGTGCAGCTGGACTTGCAGCTAAGCAAAGGAGGTCATTCAGTTTAACCTCACCTGCAACAAAGTGGATGTAAAAGAAGTGAAGATGTTTTGTCTCTGCCAAGTGGAATTGAAGCTCCTTCCTCTACATGTTTTACTGGCTTTGACAACTCAGAGTTTTTGAAATCTAGATTAATTTTTGTGGCACAGCCCCATCTTCAACTGTCCTTCATACATAATAGATGGTAGAAACACAGCCTTCTGCCAATGCACATCCTTGTATCAACACTAACTTATTCATTTCACCTCTTCAATTAAAATGTGCATTTTAAGATCCAGATAAATGGATTTCTTACTTGAGTGGAGTTATCTGCTACTCCCTATGAAAGTGCTACAAGCCTCATTGGGCAAGGTGGATATTTCAACACAAAGTAAAATTGCTGCATGCATTAGTGGGAGTTGCAGACAACTTGCCATGCTTTGGAATCAAAATAACACATTTTATTTGGGCTCTTACGAAATGCTTCACCTCTATGAGGCAAAATGAGCGCTTCATTATGTAATACAATTTCATCATAAGTTAGTGCTAGCTTTGCCTATTGTGGGGGATTGTACAGCTGCTTGGCTAGCTGAGTGTGCTTATATAACTGGCCAATTAAAGCCCTTTAGGGTATAGAGTGAAGAAAGCATAGTATTTTGCTCACCAGTCATGATATTTGTCAGAAAGGAAAACATGAGGCAATTGGCATCTTGCCAAAGAAGACTGTGAAGACATTTTAAAATGTGCCTGAGACATCACTTGGCACTACTTCAAGATTGTCATAGGTCATTCATAACCAAATCTTCCCTTCAAACTTTCATTCAGAGTTTGACTGATCACAGTGAAAAGAAGCATCCTATGTCATGAATACCCTGTTGAAGAGTCTTGTGTGGTACCTTGAGGAGCTGAGGTAGTAGGACTACATACTGGGGAAATGTTTGTTTCTCTGAGAGAAACATACTAGCGGCAAGATTCTCATAGGAATATGAATTATGATTTATATCAGATCAGAGTGACCTGGTCTTATTGTATAATTACTGAAGCCTATCAATTAGTTGTAGGAGCGGCTCTTAACATCTGAGGTGCACTCAAAAGCAAGCAAGTACTCACAGGGCTTTCGGAACCTCTACTTGCCACAAAAATTAAGAAGAAGATATTATGTATTGGCTATACATTTAAATTCCTCTCAGCAGGTTCATGTTGGGAGAGGACACGAGTAGTTATATTCAAGCAACAAATTTTTTAAAATCCTGTATTCAGCACGTTTACTGAAGTGAACTCTTATTGAAGACTGGATTTGTAAGAAATACTATATTTGATTCCAGCAAGGGCAACCCAAGTGTTGTCTTCAGTACAAGACAAGCCTGAGTTAGGATGAGCGCTTTAGGAAAAGTGCTACTCTCTATACTAGGCAAAAAGCACATGAATTAAAACAGAAGCATAGTTTTACTTTAGGTATTTCTCTGTCAGAGTCACAAACTGCCTTAGAGAGGGGATGAATAGATACAGGTCCAAGGGCCACTTCTCCCTCTTGCTGCCCAGCAGAGTAATCCTCCATACCACAATTCCTGGGCACTACAGAGCTGTCAAAGTGACACCAATCATTGCCTGTGTTTTCGCCAAGGACAGCTCTGCATTCCAACACCCTCACCTGCCAGAATGGCCCCTAGGATCACCAGTGGCAGCCCAAAAGTTAGGACAACCAGAAAGAAGATATGGATAACACTGATAGCACCAAAATGTCAACATCACTCATCAACCTACTTACAGAGGAATTTTCCTGGGTAGGAAGATATTGGTGTTCTTGGGTAGCACTTCAGCATCCGCATTTCTAGAAATGCCAGTTTTGTAACATGACTTGTGCTCACGACCATCTGCTCTGATGGCACCATGCCGACTTCTTAACTGGCATGCCAGTTTTAACAGGGCACAAGCACCCATGAAAGATAGGACTAGAAGTGACATCTGCTCTGAAAGAAGTTTCTCCTGATTGCAACAAGTGCCAAATTGGAGCCACATGCCTTACTATAAGGAATGACATCTGTTGACACTTAGAGAATTATATCATCAAGAAATGTCTCTTTCCTGGAATTACTGCTTCTAATTTGCTTAAGGACTGGACTAGAGTACCATATCTGGGCACTTAACTGGATATAATATTTGATAGAAGTGTTAATGACATTCCAATAGCATTAATAAATTCCCATTGTAACAATCCTTACTGGTTGCCACGGCTCACCAGAATAGCAGAGGTTAAGCAATGCCCATACACTTGCCGGTCCTTAAGTTCTGGTAGCCTTCAGTCCTGCCTCTTCCTGATAAGCCACAATAATGTGTGCGCTACAGTTCTGTGGAATTATGCTAGTAAATGTGCCTGCCTTTTTCCTGGCATAACAATGACTTCAGAGCGTGCAATGTGGACTAAGAAGGGGAAATGTCATAATGAAACCTCGAAGGTGGAAGAACCCTAGAGAGTCTTTGCTTAGTCACTAATTAATTGCATTTTATGAGGTTAGGCATAGATCCTCAAAGCTGCTTAGGAACTTAACTCCTGTTTCATTCCACATTCAAATTCAACTCACACTATTTTTCTTAATCATGATCCCAGTCCTGAAGGAGTTTCAAACCAGCAGATGTCTCCATTATGGAGTATGAAGGATGTAAGCAGTTGAGCAGCACTTCCTATGAATGCTAAGCAATGCTTTGATTGGAGAAGGAAGGCGGTGATAGGAACCGAAGCTTCACTGTGTTTTGGAAAACTGCAGGGTTGTATCCAAGTTGTTCAGAGTAACCATTCACTGTGCTCAGATCATTCCCCTTGGACAACATGCTGTCCATCAGAATATTTTTACAGAATAGCTTGGGTTAGCCTGGCTGACCGAAGCATCATCTAAGCTTCCTTCTCCCATATCCCTGGAGAATGTCAGACCCAGGAGGTACAGCTATTTTCCTGCTGAAATTGAGTCACTGTGCATCAGCAGAAAAGGAAAGAGACATGGATGCCCTCATCACCCACGCCCAAGAAACTGCTCAATTCTTACTCCCACATATTTTAGAAAACAATGTGTAAAACATGGTATTTACCACTCCCCATGCCTAGAACCATAGAATGCCCTAGGCTGGAAGAGACCTTAGAGATCATCTAATCCAACCTCTCTGCTATGGGCAGGAACACCTCTCAACTAGGCCAGGTCACTCAAAGCCCCATCCAACCTGGCCTTGACCATCTCCAGGGAGGGGTAACAGCGAGAGTTTCCACAGTAGGCACGTATTCCTGCCCCTTCCCTGCCACCGTATCTTCTACAGTGAGGATAAGTGCAAATGAGAGTTGCAGACCACTGGAGGTTTCCAACTTCTTTGATCTGTTTGAATTCTATTGGAATTTTTCCTGCCATTTGAGGAATGTCATGTTTTGACAGAAGGTATGAGAACCTGCTTTTCCCACTTAACTTCCACAAACTCCTTTGTGCACCAAAGTAAAGCACAATGTGCTGCTCTGTGCTGCCTCCTGCCTAGATTTGTGCATGGTGACTAGTGTAGATGTCCTGCAGAAAAATATCTATAGCAAAATAAAAATCTGAGAGAAATGGTTGTGTGGTCCAGAGTTGCAACAGTCAGGAAACATGTTTCAGTGGAAACTTATATTTTTCTGCATGCACTGGGCATACTGTCTTTAAGGCTCCAAAAATAAACTTGATTTCTAGAACTCTGATGATTAAATGATGTTTTTCTCATAAAACACCTTAACCAGTTTGTCAGTTATGAGTAAGACTGGAAGTAAAACTATGATTCAAAAATACTTGAAGAGAAAAAAGAAACCCCAAGCAAAACTGCTGTCTATTATAAATGGCACTATTCATGGAGAATTAGCAAAGAATTTGCATATGACCTGTTAAAAATTGTCCTCATGTTTACTAAAACAGTGGTTTTAGCAGGTGATTTTGAGGAAAAAAATTATATATATGTATTTTTTATTTTTTTTTTTACAACAAGCTAATTTTACAGATAGCCATAATAAATGCTGTGACCCAGTGACCCAGTTAAGTAAGTTTTAGGAAATGTTTTAGCTATGGTTTTATTTCTATGAACCTAAATAATCTAAACCAGTTGGCCCATAATATTTTGCAGGGAACAGATGTTTAAGTGCATTGATTTTACAAAATGAAAGCTCTTAGTATATAAAATCAAAATGCAGATGCATCAAGACCAAGCACAGAGTCCTGCCCTTTGGAGTGGGTCCAGAGGAGAGTGATGAGACTGGTGAGGGGGCTGAAGGGAAAGTCTTATGAAGAGAGGCTGAGGGAGCTGGGGATGTTCAGCCTGGAGAAGAGCAGACTCAGAGGGGACCTTAACACTCTCTGCAAGTACCGGATGGAGGTTGGGCTCTTCTCCCAGGCAACTAATGACAGGACAAGAGGGCACGGCCTGAAGCTGTGCCAAGGGAGTTTTAGGTTGGATATTAGGAAGCACTTCCTCACAGATAGTGTGTCTAGGCACTGGAATGGACTGCCCAGGGAGGTGGTGGAGTCACCATTCCTGGAGGTACTTAAGAAAAGATTGGATGTGGCATTTGGTGGCATGGTTTAGCTGATGTTGTGGTGTTAGGTTACAGGCTGGACTTGATGATCTCAGAGGTCTTTTCCGGTCTCAATGATTCTGTGATTCTGTGAAAATATATTGAAACCCACAGAGGTTAAATAGAGGAGGCAGGCCCCTAAAAACTGAGTGTCTTCAGAGGAAAAAAAAAATTATTTAACCTTTCTACTTGACAAAGTATCAAACATCTTGTTCATTTGATCCTTGTACAGATTTCTCCCCCTCCCTATTTGAATTTAGGTAAGTAGTAGTAGCAGTATTTAAATGAGTAGCTTCTCTTCATTTTAATAAACGCTACTGATAAGTAATACAGTGTAAGAGCATTTAATTGGAGCATGCAGAAGTGATTTCCATAGGATTATAATGGTTAAGCCCAGAGTGGAACAGTGACACTGCACATAGGCAGTCTCCAGGGAGTGTCAGACCCCAGAAGCACTGCGAGCAGGGTGTGCGAACACTTACCAGGTGTCTGGAAGCAAGATTCATAAGGAGAAACCACACCAGCACCACATAATAAAAGCTGCAAAAGGAAGCAGCAAGAGCTAGTAGTGGTGATTCTCCATTAAGAGGCACTGAGGCACCCATCTGATGGCCTAAGGTATAGTTAAGGGAACTTTGCTAGGAGCCAGGATCTGGGATGTCATGGGAAGAATGCCACAGATGGTTAGAAGCAGGTTATGATCCTCTACTTCTTTCCCATAGGACACAGTCAAGCAAAATTTAGGCAAGCTCAAGTAGCATTCAGAGCCCTGGAGAGCCAAGAGAAAGGGATGCAGGGTTAAATGGTCTTGTACTCTGTGTCGTCAGTCAGGCGGAAGTTGACACATTATACAGATGCTTTGTATCAGATGTTGTTGACAGGGCTTAGTTTCTATCATCCTGGGACATTCGTGATGAATACAACCTACTACAGAGATGAGATCCACCAATCTATAAGAGGTATGTGGAATCTTCAGTCGCAGATTAGTTTACTTAGTGAATTGTGGTTTTTGGAGGGTAGATTCCACAGCTGCAACATCTGTATATCCATACACAACGAGATGATGTGTGCACCTACTGAAATAGTCAAGAATGCTCACCAACCCTTTCGAAGGCACATGCAGTCTGGGCAACAAACAGGGGGAACTGGAATTGTGTGACCAGTCTGAGAGTTGTGATGTCAGAGAAACTGCACAAACTTGGCACAAAAGTTCACATGACTAGAAGACAAGGGTTAGCAGGTAGAACTTGCACCAAGAGAAGCTTCATCTCAACAGAAAAAGGACATTTTTTACAGTAAGAGCAATCAATCACTGGAACAACCTCTCCAGTGAAGTGGTAGAGGGGCCATAGCTGGAGGCTTTCAAGATGTGATTGCACAGGGTGCTAGCTAATCTCATCTAAGCTCCCTTTCCTACAGAAGGTTGGAGCAGACGACTTTGCAAGGTTCCTTTCAACTTGGGCTATTCTACAATCTTATGAAGGGGGAACAATAAACAAATTTCCAATTCCAGACCTAGAATAAGGACTACACAACACCACTTGCTTAGAAAGTAGTTATATAAAGGATGGTTTATAATATCATCAATGCTCTAGATGTATTTCTTACTGAGTTTGCAGATGTGAAAGATATCAGTTTGATTACTCAGAAGATTGAAATCTACACCTCAGAAAACAAACACAGCCTGGACAGCGAGGTGTGAAATTCCTCATCCAACTGCAGCAGCCCTGTGGTGATCTTGCTACATGCCTGGCACCAGGGAGTATTCCCAAAGGAAGTGGTTTTTGCGGGCAGGAGCTATGTTATACCACATCAACATGTTACATCATGGTATCTGCTACTTCTGTGCAGATGTTTTAGTAAATCAAAGGCTGCTGAATTGAAAATACTTTAAGGTACCGGACTTGATTTCTGGGTAAAATTCTTACTTCAAGAGGCTAATAAATGCATCCTGGAGCATTTTCAGTAATATCAAAATTTCCTGGACTAGTACTGGTTGCTTAGATTGAAATTACACAAGTTATAATAAGGTCATTAATCCATTTCTGGTCTTCAGCATCAGTGGGCAAATTGCTGCCAGGTTGGACCTGTGAGTGCAATATCCATTTTGACATGATATAATACTGTGACATGCAGGTCAAACCTTTTTAAGGATTGGACACTGCTGCTGGTAAACTTGATAAAGGTACACTTGATAAAGGTAAACTTGATAAAGCAAATTACATTCTAAAAATCCATGTTTGTACGTAAAAACTCCAACTGGAATTTGGTCCAAGAAATTTTACGATGATTCTTTTTTAATCCAGCAAATCCACTCCCTGTCAACACTCCTTAGTGAAGCATCCTTATTCTTTTATAAAAGTCAGAACAACACTTAAAGGCCTCTGAAAATCACTTGGATGGTGCTTTAGTCACAACAGTGAGTTAATTTCTAAGGTATTGTCAGACACAAATAACCAAGTAGCATTCACAGGAAGTTAAGTATCTCTTACGTGGGAAAACATTTTATTTCTCAACATTTCAGACTCACTGGGAGAGCAGGCTCATGTCATCACCCTTTTCCACAGATCAGGAAAGCACAGTAAAGCAACATGATGAAATGGATTTTCATTGCATATATCATAATACCAATGGAAGATGAATGCTCCTGCTAGTCTTTATGTACCAAACAAAACTGTATGAACTGTTATGGCCTGAGGGCTGCACATGTCCCACAGATAGTAAGAAGTACGATTAATTGTAGGTGCCCAGAACAAAATATACAGTAGTTTAAAAGACATATTTTGCTGCTATGTGTTTGTCCCTGCCACACCACAGCTGCATGTCCAGTAAGGAGGAGAGAAAAAGAGTGAACACATACCACTCAGACACCTCTGAGGCCCCATAACCGAGCCAAGGGCAGATCTCCCTTCCACATCCTTTCCAACCTCTGCTTACAGTATCAGCTAAGAGCCCTATGAAAAGGGAGCAACTCAGAATCCTCTCTGAAAGGACAAGCTTCACAAGATGAGAACATGGCTGTGTATATGGGTTGTCTTGCACCTGCCTTGCCTAGCATATCTCATACAGTTTGATTGTACTGCCTCCCATGCTCTGCAAGGCTATTCCAGCACCACTGAGAGGACCCTTGAAAGTGGCTGTTAAAAGTAACTACCAGGCTTTGCACAAATATGAGTAGCAAAAGTGATTAAGCTTTACCATGAATATTACTCAGTTATGCATCCAAAAGAATAACTTTTTGGTTTCGGCACCAAAATGACTGTGGTGGTTTGTCCCCGGCTGGGGGCCAAAGGCCCACCAAAGCTGCTGCCCTTCTTGAAAGGACAGGGGAGAGAGGAAAATATAACAAAAGCCAGTTAGATGCAATTTAATAATAACAATAAGCAGAGCATTAGACCACATGGAAGCAAAAGCAGAGAGAGAGAGACTACTTCCCAGCAGCAGGATGATGGTTGGTCTCAGGAAGCAGGGTTTTCTATGTTTAGTTCCCTTGGAGGAGAGACACCATGGACCAATCTCTCTTCCTTCTTCCATGTTGTTCTTACATCTGAGCTGACATCATATGGCTTGGAATACCCCTTTGGCCAGTCTGGGCCGGCTGGCTGGGCTGTGTCCTCTCAGCGTACTCTTAGGGTGGGGAGATGCTGGAAAAAAACAGCCTGGGTGCTCGGCTCAGCAGTAGTCAAAACACTACTGTGTTATCAATATTCAGCTACAGCACACAATGCACAGCACCAGAAAGACACTTTGAGGAGAATTAACCCCAGTTCAGTCCAAACCTACTGGTGCACCCAACCAAGGCTATCTAAGAGCAAGTGGGAAGACCTCCTATAGTTTTGCTTGGCTTCAGCAACACACAGCAGAATTGGAAACCCTGAGAGTCCTTGCCTACAGAGCCCATGGCCAAGATGTGAAGGATTCAGTTAATGCCAAATTAAGCAATGAAATGGAAAGTAGAACTCAAATCACAGCTGTGAGTCGTGACTCTTCACGTGTTCTGTAACAGCCAGATCAACGGTGACCCACTGAGACCATTCAGTGCTTACAGGCCTTTCAAGGGTTTGGTATTTGGTTGGATTTGGGGCTTAGGCTGGGGAAGGAATAGGTTGCTTTGTTTTGAAAAAAAGTCTATATATGATGTTTCTAAATCCCTCACTTTCAAAAAGCAAGGTTCTGATGTTACAAAGAGGTGTAATTACCTGTACCCTTGCTGTTTCACTTTTTCTTAATTAGGATCTTTGAAGATAAATTCACTGGCCCATTTCTGGCATGTGAAAAACGAACTGCAGGATTAACCAGAAATATCCTATTAATTTCACCTCTGTATGAATCATCCTGTAGTTAAGGCCTGTACAAGACTACTTAAATGAAAGCCTTTTAATCATGCATTTAGTACATGGGTTATTGATGTAGGAGAGCTTCTCATTTTGTACATTTTTAAATCCCATTCAATTTTTTGTAAGATACCTGAAATTATTAACAGGATCAAGAAAGGATACCTGTATGTGGGGAGTGGGCTGAAGGGTGAGTGTGAAGGGGCCATACTATTTGAAGGAGGCATGATGTACAGCCAGAATGATGATGTACCAATACAAATAATGTCCTTTTCTACTACAGGCACATTTAATTAACTGTGCATGTATTGTACAAGAGCAGGAACATTAAATCAGAGTCTTGTCTACTGAAAAATTGTAATTCAAGTTATTTCCATAGTACTTCAGTTGCAGGAAAAGGTCTCCAAAGCCCCTGCACTCATGACACGGAATTGGATTGCTCTTAGTAGTGTTAATGAGTGGCAGAGGCCTCAAGAGAGTGTAAGCGGTAGATCTGCCTTGGAGACTCTCCTGCCTTGCTTTGCTGGCTCTGCAGACTTTCATTCTCTTCCATGGTGGCACAGCCTGGCAGGCCTACCTCAAGCACTTGGTGTCTCTCCTCTATTCCTGGGTCCTGAAGGTAGATGGTTATATGAAAATGTTAGCCACTATTACTGCAAGAGAAACTTCAAGAGAAACTTCTACTCCTTTTTTTTTTTTTTTTTCCCCCACCTTCTTCAGCACAGAAATGTAGCCTGAGAGCATCTCTAAATTCTCTCTTTTAAAGACATATCCTAGAGCTTTTGGGTTTTTTTGGAAGTGCATGAATACTGATATGGAATTACACTCCTGTGATAACATGAAGGTAAAATGCACACGTGCTCTGAGGAGTGCTTATGAAGCTTCTCCTTATCTCAGCTAAAAATAATAAAAGGTCTCAGGCCATTTGAGTCTTAATCCCTGACATGTAAACATGTCAGTAGTAGCACACTGTTGAATCAACGAGACTAAAGACAAAGGAGAAGGCTCTTAACGAAGACAGAGCAGGTTTCCCACTGCAGAAAAGCCAATAGTGGTTAAAACTCTATACATTTTCTTTGTAAACTCCTTAGGATTAAGGAGAGAAGACTACGTACCAAGCCTGTCTTATGTTTCCTTTCAAAATTCCTAAGGCACACAGAAGGAGGAGGAAGTGGAAGGTATTGCTGAGGCTCTTTACATTAAGGATATGACTTCTTTCTGCATTACAATTAAAGGATGTGTGTATGAGAACTGATATCACCAGGACCTAGACATAATACAGGCACTTGTTAGTTTACTTGTTGTAATTTTGGGAGTCAGTGGAGACTTAGACAAGTGAGCAGAAGCGCCTTACATACTGGTGTAGAAAAGGGAGAGCAAGAGCTGCTGTTCACTACTTGAATTACCTCAGACCAGCACACCTAAGCAGCTTTCAAGGAAGATTGGTAGACTCTGCCCCAGCTCTACATCTCATATTCTCAACCCTGCATGGAAATGAGGGAAGTATGAAGGTTCACAATAAAAGCTTAATCGAAGTGTGAACTATTGGCCAAAAATGAGGAGAACTCACAGCTCCTCTATTCATCTTTTGTCATCTTTGTCATTTTTTCTCTGTGACCTAAGTGACAGCAGGTCACAAATTTGACATAAGTGAAGATGCTGGAAGTTTCAGCTGATGTCCTTGAAAAATAGGCTTATACATGTCTTGGCTTGCCCAGGCATGTTCCCCTGCTCCCCCTCCTTCTGTTTTGGGGAGAAGCAACCACGGGAAAGAGGACAAAGCCACTGAGTCTGAGGACTCTGGCTTGCCCAGACTTGTTTTGCATCCTGTGGTAAACAAGGTACACAGGGTTGCCTTGTGCAAGGCCTGTGTTCTGCCCAAATTCAGGTAGAGCAAGACTATGGTTTCACCTAATATGGTCAAGCTTGGCAAAGTGCCATTCTGATTGGCTAATCTATGTCCAAAGGCCCATTAGTCTTGGGCTGTATTGATAAAAAGGGATGAACAGGTAGCACAACGTGCTCTCTGCAGTTGTATCTGTGCTCTGCCATTGTATCTGGTCTCTGCTGTTGTATTCATGGTGCTGCTACTTCATTGCATCCTGAACTGAGTGGAACTCTGCTATCAGGAACAGGCTTTAAATGCCTGCACGCAATCAGCCTGCATACCCAGTGCGACATTGTGCCAAGACTGCACATGGCACTGCATCCTGCCTGCCCCTCTGCAAGGCTTCTGCTGAACTGAGAATCAAGAAGAACCAGGTCAGAGACTGTGCCAGACTCCCAGCTTCCTGAGAAAAGAGCCTAGGAAAACTCCAAAGCCTCTAACAGCTTTGGGACCACCAACAGCAACCCCTCCATGTGCTCTGGGTACTCTCCGATAGTATTTTGTGAGTAAATACTTAAAGCCTCTTGTAATCACTAATTGCCTTTGCTTTTGCATCATTCATCACAGTCCTTTACTCAGTTTCTTCTCCTACAAGAGCAGACAGCCCATGGTAAAGTCCCACTACTATCATTCTGCCGTCACTGTTACACAGTATCTGCCGCAAAGATTCAGATTATAGGTTACTTGTTACCAAGATTTTTCTTCACACTGAAAAATGGAATGAAGTGTCTGATGATTAGTAAGACAGTACTTTGTCTGTGTAATCCTGAGCAATCAGCCTAGCTTCTCCATCACCATTTCCTCAAAGCCTTTGTTTTAGCAAGAGAGCTATGAACTAATTGTAAGTGGTGTAGGATGAAATGTATTATGCAAATACTAGATACCGTTATGAAAAAAAGGGTTATTTGCAGGTGAGCTTTATCTTCTTTCATTTGTGCCCATGGAATTCTGGTGAATGTGAGAAATCTTTGTGAAATGCCACCTCCAACCAAGCTGCTTGTGTCTGCAGTGCAATATGACAGTAGCCATTCATTAATGAAACCCACTTTTACCTTGGCAGCTTTCATTTTAAACTCTGTGGCAACCACTGCTGTTTGCCTAAATGAGGGAAGATGGGCTAAGCAATTAGTAATTCAGAGGTGTAGATATGAAGGAAATAAATTGTATTTTAAAATATTTACAAAATGTTACTAGAGGTCTGTTACAATTTTTTAGAGAAAAACACCTGGCAAGTTATAGAGGAGAGGTTGAGGGAGCTGG
>VWYK01001902.1:2034-13734 GCA_013399775.1 Semnornis frantzii | reverse complement strand
AACCTGTACATAGTTTCCATAACGTTGCAAAGAGCCTGTTAATATTATTATTAAATGGTGATGGGGGTGATGTGAGTTCTGAATATTTCATATTAATACACTGTTAATATTTTTATATATCGTCTTGCATTAATTAATTTACCCCATCCCCTTACACAGGCCCACTCCAGATAACCCTGGTTAGCCAGCAGAAAAGAGCTGCTGGATTTTCCCTTTCTGCTGAAGGGCTTGTGACACGCAGCTGAGCAGTTCCAGACCTGTCAGAAATGGACAACATCTCAACTGGGTGCTCCCACCCCCTCACTGAACACCACTCCTGGCTGCTTTCAGAGTCTCACCTTCCAACACAGGCCTCCGTTTGCTGATGAGCTCCCATCACCAAAGGCATTCACCCCAGGAGAAGACAGGTTCCACTCACACCCTTTGATGTGCTCTGAATCCATAATTCAGCCTCATCTGCCTCCATCTGCATGCTGCCCTTCCCTGCCACCCCACAGAGATTCTCTCTACCCCTTGCTAGCTACCTAAGGTGCACTGACAGCAACTGCTGCCTGTCCTCACAGCTGCTCCAGCTCTGCAAACAGTTTCTGGAATGCCTTTTTAAAATGTATTAGCCTTCTGAAAAGGAGCTGATAAACAGGACCCAGGAAGAAGGGGAGGGCATGCAGGATGCAGCCATGTGGTGTGTTCCACACATCTGTGGTCTTCTCCTGCCAGCCCTTTCATGAAAATAGGTGGACATCATAATGAAAACAAATGCTGGCTATGTGCAGAAGTCCTTAGGCAGGCTGGGAATAAGTAACACTCCTCTGTGTGTATGCCTGTGTGAGCCACCTACTAAGCTGCCTATGATGAGAAAGAGGAACCTGTCTCCTGGATAGATTGCAATCTGTCACATTTAATACCTGAAGGACCCTGTGCACATCTATGTGTCTGCTTCCCCGTGTGTGCTGCTGCAGTTGCCCTCAGCAAAGGGGATGTGTGATAGCAGGCAGCAAAACTTGCCCTGGTGGGGCCATTCTAGTTGCCATTCCCACCAAAAATTTGCAAGGGTTCCAAGCATGGCTGTTAAAGCAGACAGATGTAAGCAGATGGTTAAGGTCTATGTCCCTATTCTGAGACACTCTGGACAGTACTATACATGCTGCTATTCTCTGTGAGGTTGAGCATAACTCTGAGAGTGAATATGTTGCATTGCTGGTGAGCAACATCAGCACTGAATTCCCAGCACTGAGGAGACTGAGGAGGGAGCATGGAAGTTGTTTTTCTGCACTGGAGCCAAGGAAAGGCAATGGGAACTCAAACTTGCTGTCTGTCTCCCTACCTTAGTCTCTCAGAGAGAAGAAACCTGGTCCACCTCCTCCCACCTCTTGAGGTCAGTTTGATGGATGGAAATTACATGATCTTTGGTCACACAGAGCATGAGCCCGAGGGGCAGCAGAGGAAGCATTTCTCACCTGAATCCCAGGCTCTGGGGCAACTTCTGCTAACCAAGTGCATGTTTATCTCTCACTTACACCTATTGGAGATGCTGCCAAGAGGCTATATTCAGACTTCTCTTCCCACCTTTGGACAGAACCCTGCCTTCCAGCACTGACCCCGAAGCAAGAGTCAGTGTGTGGGGGAGCACATGTGCTCTAGAGCAGCCAGCACATCAACGGCAAAGAGACTCAAGGCAGGAGATGTTTGGGAGCAGAAGAGAAGCTTCACGTTCCTCCTGCAGGGTGAACGCGTGCCTCAGCTCCCAGATACGCTCCCTGCCTCTTGAAATTAATTCAACATTCCTGTGGCTTGGGCAAAAATAACTGGAATGAATAATGGAGCTGCGCTGGTCCTGCCGCGGATTGCCTGGTAGACAGAGCCCTCTGCAGGAAGGAAAAGAGGTAGGAGCCCGGCACAGCGCCAGCGTTCCCTAGAAGAGAGCTAAGGATGATGAAATAGCAATTATCATGCCTTCTAACGCTGCAGGTGTGACTGTCTCTAGCGAGGCTCTGCTGTTGGTCACCCTGCTCTTCCCAGTTCTGTGTGTTACAGCCCCCTGCACCTTTCCTCTTGTCCCGTGGACCGTTCCTGCTGCCCAGTTGCTGCCTGCGAGTGCCACAGGCTCAGCCTGCCTGCGTTTTGGGTGCAGTGCAGAGCTGCGGTGGTGCTCAGGCTGCTTGGCTAGGCACAGGAATGTGACATTCCTATCTCACGTCCTCTGCCTGCATCACCAAAACAATCCCATTGTCCTAAGTTATGGGCTTATTTCAAGCACTTTTATTTCTTTCTTTATGCAAGAGACAAACCCTCCAGACTCCAGATGAAACCATTGTGTGAAGATGAGAATGCTTCTGCCTGCATGTGCCTGTGAGTGTGGAGTGTGTGCACTTCCAACTTGTCTTCTGCCTGCAGCCCTTCCACATGCAAAGCCCAGGCCTCTGGTGGGGTGGAAGGAGGCAACATTTATTGTGCAGCCATCAGCCAGGAGGAGAGCCTGTTGTTTGTGTTTCTTCCCTAGGGAGAACTATGGTGGTCCCCAGGTCCCAAAACAGAGACCAGTGATGGAGAGCCACACCCCTGGTCCAACAGCCTCTCTATACTCACTGCCCCTTACAACCCTTTCCAACATTAACTTTCTGAAACCTCTGGCTCAAGTACAGAGCAGAGACTTCTTAAGATTTCAGCCCTCACAGCAATAGGAAGAGGTAAAGAGTGCTCTCTTCTGCACAGAAGGCTTGTTTGCCCTTGGCCCCTGGTTCCAGAGTGAGGTGTTAAAGATCACTGTTCCATACTCCACAACCACTACAAATCTGCTTGTGGAAGACAAGCCACTGGAGTTTTTCAGCTCTGCAGCTGGCTGGAGTGTGCATGAGTGCTCTGAGAGCATCTCTGTGGTTCCTCAAAAAGAAGACAAGCCACTGGAGTTTTTCAGCTCTGCAGCTGGCTGGAGTGTGCATGAGTGCTCTGAGAGCATCTCTGTGGTCCCTCAAAAAGAAAATAGCCAGGGAGGAGGACCTGGAGACGTTGTGGAAACATTCTTGTCTCCTCTCAGATCCTGTCCTGCATGGCCTGGGGCTACATGGGAGAATCTAAAGGCCAAGTGCTGTTGAACATGCGAAACACCATGTCCACAGCTCTGAAGTCCTCAGTGGGTGGCACCCTGCTCCTCTGCCTTCAGTTTGGAAAGAGAAAAAGCAAATCTGGCAAGATTTCCTGTCATTGATCTTCCTGCCAAGTGGGAGGCAGAGGGAACCAATACTCCCAAATTTCTTTGCTGGAAGAGCCCAGCACAGGAGGGAAGCTGTCCAACAACTACATCTTTCTCCTGCAAGTGAGCAAGTCAGGGCTCAGTTTTTGCTGGCAATCTTTTTCTTACGAGCAGAGACCAGATCATAGAAAGGATCCTGTGTGATGCTGGT
Source organism: Semnornis frantzii (assembly GCA_013399775.1). NCBI lineage: Eukaryota > Metazoa > Chordata > Aves > Piciformes > Ramphastidae > Semnornis > Semnornis frantzii. Next base: position 10,333 of record VWYK01001902.1, on the reverse strand, counting down.
CCTGGAAGTAAAAGGAAAGAAGAGAAAAAGTAAGAGATGTAATGCTGGAAAGCAACACAGGGAGCCTGGCTGAATTTTCAGAGACACCACTCAGCAAACTGTAGGACTGGAGGTCTGCAGACCCACAGCAGAGAATTTAGCTGTGGCTAGAGGTTCTCCAGAAGGGACCTTGAAATTCTTTGAATTAAAGAGGTACCATAGTTGCTAGACTCCAAACACTTTTCCCCATCCCCTTTTTCCAAGCTCTGGTAGCCAAATAAACTGTATGACCATTTTGTCCCTGGGACAGAAAAAAATGGCAAGCTCAGGTTTCCTTTTCTGGTCTCCTCACCTTATTGCCTCAATCCACTCATCACGTTCTGCTGGTGTGGCTGCTGAGATCTTGTAGGACTGATGTTTGCCTTCAACCACCTTCCCATCTCCATCTGTTTTGCAGGCTTTGATTTTCTGCCCTTTACAGTTGGGGTTGAAGAGCTCAAAGCAGTTCTGTCAGAAAGGGAATAAAATGGAGCAATAGATGAGGACAGGACAGACCGAGGAAGCTGTTCTGCCTTCAGCCATGGGTGGCAGGATTCCTCTGTGAATTAGAGCTTTGGATCACTCCTCTTAGTTAAATACATTCATCCTGTGAAGGACTGAATCCTCAAACAAGCTTTACAGCAAGATGGAGCACCAGTAGTTAACAGAAGACATCTGGGAGCTGTCACTCTGCTCTAGTCAGGAAGATCTCTCCCCCTTTTTCTCTTCAGCCTGCCACCACAAACGTAGAAGGCACTTTTCCCTGAGTCATAACACATCAAAGAGTGAATCCCCAAGAGATGCATAGATGAGGAGTGTCACTTCCTGGGCAAGTTTGCTAACACCACAGCCCTGCTTGGTCTACAAGTGCTGTAACTCATTATGGAGGCTCCTGGAGAGAGAAACTGAACCCACATCTCCTGGTACAAAACGAGCAAGGGACTTAGCTCTGTGCACCCATCTCTGGCCCCCTACACACACACAAGTGTGAAGAAATGCAGTGCAGCAAATGACAGCTCTCCATTCACACCATATCTTCTCTGGCCAAATACAATCATGTTTGGATGCCATCCTGTCTAGACTGGGGGACAAGGCAGCCTGGGTTGGCATCTCCTCTCTGAGGAGAGTGTGGGTGTGTGCACCCTCTCTTCTCTCTGACCACCTTAGGCCCTGTGCAGGCAGGTTACCAAGGAGTGGTACTTACAGGCTTTTTAGGATCATCCACCTTCCGAACTGATAAGTTCTCCAGGGGGATAATGCCCAGAGGCTCTTTGTCCTGAAGGCAAGCAAAAACAAATTAACATGCAACATGCCCCCCCCCAAACATCTATTTGCAGCCTCTCTGATATCCTGGATTGTCATGGGTTTAAAGAGCCAACAGAGTGAAGCTCTCAAACGAATTGGAGACAAAAACCAGAATTGTATTTGGAGAGAGTTCCAGATAGAAATTCCAAGGCAGAGACAGAATCCATAAGCGAGCCCCCTTGAATTTTCCCCCAACCCAAAACTAAATCTATCATCCCCAGTGCTCCAATCCTCTCCCTCTCATGCTTCTGCCATCCAAGAGGCCTAAGCACAGCCTCTGGAGGCCCCAACCAGGCCTATCCTTACAGGTTTGTCCTGATAACGCAGCTCCTGCCCAGCAGAAGGCTGGAGGGGGAGGAAAAGAGAATGAGCTGGGCTGGCCCTGAGCTTATGAAGAGATAGCAGAATTGTGGGATTGAATAACAATCTTCAAGTCCCAAAAGGACTTTTTAACCCTATAGTTCCCAACCTGGGACACAGATGCACACCTTTGTGGGGGTGACAGGGACAATGTCTGCCTGAGGAAACACCTCCATTTACACAGCAAGGAGCTCATTTAACAGGAGGTCACAGCAATAGCTGCAGTGTTCAGCCTCCCTCAAGATCAGAGGAGAGGAAACAACATAGGCTAGAGGGGAGGTCTAAGCTGAATCTGGGAGAACAGAGTAAAAGAGAGGAGTTGTCCCTCTACCCTCTGCTCCTCCCTGGCCCCTCAGAGGCTCACAACCACTCAGGACACAACCACTCAGGACACCATTTCCCAAGCAGAAGCTTTTACCGTGGTGTATTCGAAGTAGTAGAGGCAGTTGTCGGTCAGAATGAACCAGCGGCGTTTCCAGGTTTTCACACGTCCCCCTAGAGGCGGCGAGGTTCAACAGTCGTTAGTCAGGCATTTTGCCGTCTCTCCCCACCCTCTCTGAGCCCCAGGCAAGCAGACACAGACACACCCTGCAGCCCACCCCCAAGGAGAGCAGGTGATGCTCCCTGCTGGTGTGATGCCACTCGCTGGGCATGCACACACAGGGAGCCAGCTTGGCTGTCGCGGGGCTAGGAATAGGAAGGGGTTAGGGGTATCTTCTTGTGAGCAGATAGAGCCTGCAGGAGCTGGGAGGAGAAAGCAAGGGGCTGGTTTCAACAGCAGATGTCAGCCTCACCCCACCACAGCAGAAGGGAGGGAGGGAAAGCAGAGATGCCGGTGGGTTCCTGGAGATTTGTGGAGCCAAGCAGGAAGGGAATGTAGAGGAGCTAAGGGAATCGTGCCCCTTACCTAGTTTCAGGAGCCAGCCCTCACGGTTTGGGTTGAAGAAGGTATGTGTGAGGTCATTGCCATCATCCTCGGGTATGGAGAATGGTTCGTTCTTGATGCTCTCAAACAGGCTCTGCCCCAGAGCATCAGTGAAGGAAAGAGAAAGCAAGAAAGACTTCTGACAAAGTTAGCACACAGCTCTCCTATGTCCATCTGGTTCATCATTCATTCTCCTTCCACAGGAACAGGCAGGTAAATGTGGAGGTGAGAAGGCAGTAAGCATAGGGTTACAACGGCCCTCAGCCTGCACCTCACAGGGCTCGAGGGGGATCAGCTCTGTTCTGCATCCTATGCCCAAAAAATGAGACCCAGTGTGGAAAGTCACAGGCACAGAAGTCTGCATCCATCTCAAGAGAGGCTGCAGTGACCAAACTCAGCCTGTGTGCTGGTTTGAGCTAATTGGAATATTTTAATGGAAAAATTATACTCCAGGCTGTGAAGGAAAACAGTGGTGATGTCTGCTGCACTCATGGGTTTGCTGAGATGTTTAGGAATAAGGAACCCAAAACAAAGAAGATAAGAGAGTGTCTTGAGGGGGCAGTCTGTGTCACAAGGTACTTGGGTCTTGGGCTAGCAGCTTCAAGGGGCAAGCAGCTTCTTGGGCTCTCTAGCAGCTCTGGCTTCTCCTCTCTGCTGAATAACTTCACTAACCACTTTTCTTCTAATTCCCCCAGCTGATCCTCCTTGCACGTAAGGCAAACCTTGGGGTAAGGTGTAGGGGTGGGGAGAAGGTGGAAGGGTGGTTGGGAGCCCCTCCTGGGGTCTCTGATTTCTGGCAGGGGAGTTGTGTGTCTGTATTACCTTTACCTTGTCTATTTCTGTAACTATTCCTGTCTATACTGTATATATTTGCTTGTATATTGTGCTGAGCTGTAAATAGAGCTTCATCTCTTAACTTCCAGCCCAGCTGAGGTCTAGTCTGGGTCATTTTAAAGTGTGGGTGGGTGGGGAACTCCCAAACCATCACATCATTTTTATTTTGGCGCCCAATGTGGGGCTCAAACCCACGACCCTGAGATTAAGAATCTCATGCTCTACTGACTGAGCCAGCAATAACCCAAATTTAATTAGCCCCACATTGGAAGCACCAAAATAAAAATGATGTGATGGTTTGGGAGTTCTGTTCACAGAGGTGCTGCCGTGGGCCTTGAAGCAGAAATGTGACATGGCAGAGCCTGCAGCCCTGTTTCAGCCTTGGATTGGTGTTGTCACTCTGCTGAGACCAACACACACACCTAGATGACTACAAGGAAGCACAGTTTATAGAGCCAAGGTTTTTTCACTAAGGGACACAAGTGGTAACAATCATAACAGCAGAGTGACAAGGAGCTTGCTAGTTTTCAAGGGACAGAACAAGTGTTGTTCACTTTATTGGATTTGCCATTATTTATTACAGAAGTCCCAAGCCAAGAGAGAAAGAAGTAAATGCAGGCTCCTGCCAATTCCCTCAGACTGCCTGAAAGACACTCACCAGAAAAATCTGAAGCCTTTACCCTGAGGGGATGCTGCTCAGCACAACCAAGTGTGGGATGGAGGCAGCTTCCTTGCCACAAGACACAAATTATTCTCCCCAGGTTGGTTGAGTGAAGCTAGCCACATGTAGACAGGTTGTCCACATCCACCTTGTCTCACAGAGCAGGTGCCATGCCTGCTGAACCTTTGGGAAAGTGATGGTTCCAGCTTTGCTAATGGATGCATCCCCTGTCCCTGTCTGCCCTGCTCTCTGTCTTTATCCTCTGGGAACAGAGGCACCACAGAGCTGCTGAGAGCTTTACAGATGCTGTAAGAGATTCTGTAAGACACTGTGCTGGTTTGAGCTAATTGGAATATTTTAATAGAGAAAATTATACTATAGGCTGTGAAAGGAAACAGTGGTGGTGTCTGCTTCACTCATAGGCTTGCTGAGGTGTTTAGGAATAAGAACTCAAAACAAAAAGATAAGAGAGTGTCTCGGGCTGGCAGTCTGTGTCACAGGGTGCAGCATTTTGGGCTCTCTAGTAGCTCTGGCTTCTTCTCTCTGCTGAGTAACTTCACTAACCACTTTTCTTCTAATTCCCCCACCTGATCCTCCAAAATTCTCCTTGCACATAAGGCAAACCTTGGGGTAAGGTGTGGGGGTGGGGAGAAGGTGGAAGGGTGGTTGGGAGCCCCTCCTGGGGTCTCTGATTTCTGGGAGGGGAGTTGTGTTTCTGTATTACCTTTGCCTTGTATATTTCTGTAACTATTCCTGTCTGTTGTGTAAATATCTGCTTGTATATTGTGCTGAGCTGTAAATAGAGCTTCATCTCTTAACTTGCAGCTGGCTGAGTTCTAGTCTGGGTCATTTTACAAAGTGTGGGGGTGCAGGGAGCTCCCAAACCATCACACATATATACACAATACATTTACAAGTATTTGCAATCATAGAGTCATAGAATGATTTGAGTTAGAAGGGACCTTAAAGATCATCTAGTTCCAACCCCCCTGCCATAGGCAGGGACAGTTTCCACTAGACCACACTGCTCAAGGCCCTGTCCAATTCATAGACAAATAAGTAATAATACAGAAATCCAAATTCTCTTCTGGACAAAGAAGCTGCCCAGAAGGGCTCAAAGTTTTCCTCTCTTTCACCCTCTGCTTTCCCAGACAGACAAACAAAACAACCAGCAAAGCTTAGGTTGTTTTCTGTTAGCCAGAGTTAGTAGAAAAGGTATTAGAGAGGAGTGAACTGTCACAAACCATCACAGACACCCTGAAACTCACTTGGGGCTTGTTGGCTCTATCCTAGGATACCTCCTGGTGTGAGAGAGATCAGGCACTGGTGTCCTGCCTGATGTGAACACTGGAGTCAGCTGAGCCATTTAGGTACAAACCAGGGAAAGGGATTTATGATCTGGGCCACAGTGACATTGCTTGACACAGAGAGACACAGAGAAAGCAGTCCACTTAAGGGCTAGGACCCTCAAAGCTGGCCAAAAGTCAGGTGCCCAGTTACCTCCCACAGAGGTGGGTGCTCCATTCACACATCCTGATGCCTACAAGACACACAGACCCCCACAGCTCACTTCTTCCTCTCACATAGTTCTACCTTCTCACACAAACTTTCACAGCTCAGTAGTGGTATGCTCTGAATGACCCCAGCTCCATTGCTCTTGCTCCATGTCTTCACCAACGTGCATGTGTGCAGTTCCTCTCCAAAGCAGTTTCCATGCTTTGCAGTTTTGCTTTCTTTCCTCCCACAGCCCTTCCCCTTACACAGCTGGAGGTCAGTAGACCTGTGTGCCTGTGCTCCTGCATGGATGCCAAGCCAGAGAGGAAAGAGAGACTGATGAGAAAATGAGAGGTCCTCTTACCTTCAAGAGCTCTTCTGGCAGATCCCCTCCATTGTCAATGCCTCTGTTGATGGATACAAACCTTTCAAAGGGGGGTTTGTCTTTCACATTGGGGTTGTGCAAGCTGGTGTTAAGCATGATGCTAGAGAAGGAGAGTATATAACAGGTATCTGGGAATGAGAAAGAGAACCAGGATGGGTGGCACTTGCCTTAGATGGCAGATCAACTCACATCCAAATCCTTTTCTGTGGGAAAATACTTGGAGGTATTGGTGGACAAAAAGCTGGACATGAGTCAACAATGCACACTTGCAGCCTAGGAAGCAAATGTGCTGCATCAAAAGAAGCAGCAGAATAAGAGATGATTCTGCCACTCTGCTCTAGTGAGACTTCACCTTATTGAGGCCTTCCAGCACCTGAAGAGGACTTACAAGCTGGAGAGGGACTGATTACAAGGGCCTGTAGCACTGGGACACAGGGCAATAGTTTTAAACTAGAGAAGGATACATTTAGATTGGACATTAGGAAGAAGTTCTTTAATATGATGACAGTGAAACACTGGAACAGCTTGCCCTGGGAGGCAGTGGAGGCACTTTCCCTGGGTGAATTCAATGTCAGGCCTGATGTGGCTCTGAGCAACCTGATCTAGATGGGTTTGTCCTTGGTCACTGCAGGACTAGATGACCTCTAAAGGTCCCTTCCAACTCAGTGTGTTCTATGATTCTAGACTAACAGTGGCTTTGTTTCCAGTGAGTGGAGGGCAGTGTCATTCTCTCAGCAGTAGGAAGAAAAGGGAAATGTCCTTCCTGCTAGGAGAAAGAGAGGCAGAGCTGACCTCCTGTGATGGAGGTGATTCTGTCCCTTCCCAGTGATGGGGCAAACTCAGTAGATTTGTCCCAGGAATGGCTCTGCAGCAGGAAACTTTCTACAGAGCCATGCCTGTCAGTGCTATCCTTGCTGTACACCTCACGTGGGGCTGAGAGCACTTCTCAAGTCTGTTTCCCAAGGATGTGGACTGGAGCATAGTAGAGCAAAGGAAGGACTGAAGACCCTGAGCCTGTTGAAAAGCTTTGACAGGAACTGGACTGCTTCCTACAGCTTAAAGGGGAGCATCCACACTACCAAGAGATGCCCTCTGTGCTTTGTGAAGAGAAAATGAAGGCTTCAGCAATCAGTGGGCCTCAGCTGTGCAGGCTGCTTTGTCCTCATAGCTACCTGTGGACTGGAAGACTCCTGGGTTACACTTGCAGTACCAGTTGGCAAAGGCCTCCATCATCCGATCGATCTTCTGCGCTTCCCCGGGCAGCCGGAAGCTCCACAGGAACTGTCTGGCAGCAGCACCATGCCAGAGGGTTAGTCAGGTCAGCTGCCAGGGACATTCATGCCTTCTCTCAACCCATGGCACACCAGGAAAATAAAAGAAGCCATCCCACCACACTTGGGGACAGCACGCTGCAAGAAACGGGAGCTGTGCTCCTCTCTCTAGAGACTGCCTGAGCTCATCCTAAAAGCAGGAAACAGAACTAAGCATCCTGGACATTATGGCTCCTTTTCCCTACTGAGTGGCCTTCAAGGCAGCAGAGACCTCAACAGAGAGCCCTGCCAGGAGGCTGGCCCATAAGAACACAAGCTGCTGCAAGACAAAGTCACTTTGATGTGATGGGAACTGTGGACAGACATGGCTTCTGATGCCGTGAGTACCTGGTCCCATCTCCTCAGCCACCAAAGCCACCATGACCTGCCCTGCTTTGCACATGGACAGGCCAGGCAAGGGGTCACAAAAGAGGTCTCCAAGGAAAAGGTGTTAACACCTTGCAGGACAAGAGTCTTGGAGCCAGCACACGTAGCAGAGACTTAGGAAGCTCTATGTGTTCCCAGTAGGACTTGACAACCTAAGTGGTAAGACCATGCTCCTGCTCCACCCACTACGTTCTGCTCACTCACCTCAGTGCCTGCACCAGGTTGAGGTTGGCAAACTGATGACATGCCACAAAGGCCTGGAGGATCTGAATGTTTGTAGGGTCCCTGGGAGAGGACAGAGGTAAAAGGTCAGAAAAGAGCTTTGGCTCTGCTCAGTTAAGGCCAGAAAAGAGCTTTGGCTCTGCTCAGTTAAGGTCAGAAAAGAGCTTTGGCTCTGCTCAGTTAAGGCCAGAAAAGAGCTTTGGCTCTGCTCAGTTAAGGCCAGAAAAGAACTTTGGCTCTGCTCAGTTAAGGTCAGAAAAGAGCTTTGGCTCTGCTCAGTTAAGGTCAGAAAAGAGCTTTGGCTCTGCTCAGTTAAGGTGCCCCTGGATGTGACATGCTCACCTGACTCCATCTCAGTCTTCAGTTTCCCTTTGAGCAACAAGAGGCCAAGATGCACA
>VWYK01001899.1:0-10191 GCA_013399775.1 Semnornis frantzii | reverse complement strand
ATTTGTCATCAAAATACAGCTAATTCTTCTCATCCTCTCCATCACAGGGCTGCCCTGCAGCAAAGACCAGCTGTCAGTTCACTTCTGCCAGAGGCTGAGAGGCATTGGCAAGTGCCTGTTGCCGTCAATACAAACTCAGTGCTGCTTCACGTGTAGTCATCCCCCAATCCGTAACAAAGCAAGACACTGGGATCAACGGGTACTCAAACAACAAAATGACACCAAATCTAGAAGAAAATCACCTCAAAACCAAGAAAGCAACAACCAAGCTGTTCAGCACTAGCTATTTCTTACTGAGTTGCTTTAAGTAGGGCTTCTATTTACAGGTTTTATGTTCCTTCTTTTNNTGGGTTTTTTGTTTCTGGTTTTTTTTTCCTTTTTTTTTTTTTTTTTTTTTTCCTTGAACCATTCAAAGTAAATGAAAATCTTTGATCAAAACTGGCAAAACATATCCCCTAGAGTTATCAGTCCTAATTTGCTGCTTCAGATGTTTTTCTGCAATAGTCCGAAATCTGTGACAAAATTTGCAATGTTAGTACTTCCTAGGCACACGTAGAGGCTCTAAAGAAGCTTGCAAGAGTTGTTTCTATTTTTTTCAAGTGAATGTTTTAATTGTTCCTTCTTCGTCTCTTTTCCAACACCCACTTGAAACAGCAGCACTGCTTACACAAGGGTGCTGAGTGAAGGTGGCCTGCAGGGCAGTGGACACAGACCTGCACTGTGGGCCAGATCCCTCTGTGTTCACCCACTTTTAACTGTTTTTAGGAATCAAGATGAGGTGGCAGAGTTTCTCGGAATTGTTCTCTTACTTCATAGATTTAAAGGCAGAGTTTCGTAATGTCTGGTTATAATCTGCAGGCCTAATTGAAATGTTGTGTTTTTTCAAAAGAAAAGAAGCTCACTCCTTGACTGAACCTCTAAAGGATACTTGCAATTGCCATTCCTGGCCAGTTTTCTTCTGCTGCAAGTATCTTGCTCTCACCTGAAAACCCCACCAAGTGCCGGGTGTTAATCCCAAATATCTTTCAAGCTGCATTTCTTGGTGCCATGAAAGCAAAACTGTTTGCTTTGTAATTGTAATTTACAGCAACATTCAATACATGTTCAGTGATACACACATTCAATGATAGAGCTGTTCTTTAATCCAATATCTACTAATAGACTCTAAGCCCATATCCACAAAAAAACTCTTGTCACCTCAATCACAGCAATCTTTTCCCCCAGAGCAAATTCTTGGTCACAAGGAGAGTGAAGGCACCTGGGACAGGAGTGCCAGACCCAGAGCATCTGCATAGCTCTGGGCCTCACACATTATAAGAGCAGTAGCCAAATAGTGTATCTGTTAGTTGTTGCAGAAAGTGGCAGGGCAAACTTCAGGGCGACCAGTCTGGGCTCCCTGAAGCAAAACTGGGCTTTTTCAGAATAACCGGACAGGTCCTGACACTTAGATTCCTTGGAAATTGAGTACAGTTTCAACATTTTGGTTCTTCATGCTCTTTTGAAAATCTCAGACTTACTTCCCAGCTATGTGACAGCTTGAGGTTGTAAGGCAAGGAAATGCCACATCTTATGCAGTGCAGAGTGAGACACACAGCCACAAATCCAAGTGTCACTGTAGTTACAGAAGTATTACTAGCAAAAGTCCTCTCTCTACACAGACCTTTATGAAAGCCTACAGAAATATTTGGGCCTGGCTATAATGTAATAACCTAGCAATGGCCACAAGTCTAATTGCCCTTTTTCACAGGATTGAAACCTTTGGCTAAACTCACTTGTCTGCCTGCTTCTCTTGAAGTCTCTGGGAGTTCAGGATGTGCAGCACAGTAAGGTTAGGTTTATTAACCTCTGTGATGGCAGTATAGCCTCAGTTATAGGTGCTGATAAAAACTTTAAAATCCACTGTCAAAAATATGGTGCTAGTATAACACGTGGGGGATGGCTTAAAATGGTGCACGTGCATGCATGTGTGTATATATATATATATATATATCATGCATACACATACTCTTAAAATATTACATGTCCATGGTGTTGCTGGCCAATGCCAGACATTGCCTTTGTAAAGTTTCATAGTGTGCTTATGTCCTTCCAAGGTCCTGAATGGCTACTGATCCTTGGGCAATAGAAATATGGGCACTTGAATCATGTGAAGGAGGGGAGATTTCCCATCTGATTCAGGTGGCATTTGGGCATGGCTTGGCCTCGGGCTGTATTGCGTAGAGCAGAGCCTGTACTGCTACATCCAAGGCAGTCCTCTGGTGGTGAGACTGCCTTAACTGGTGGACAGTGGCGATGCTTCTGATGTTCCCAGCAGCATCTTCTGGCGTTTGGGCAGGACAAGTTTAGATTAATTTCGGAGTCAGATTTTTCTGTCCTCAGAGGCATCTGCAATGTTTTATCCACACAGGCTGGGAGAAATGGGACATCAAGTATGAGGGCTAATGAGAACAGAGCCAACTGAGTAGATATAGTGGAGATGGGAGGAAAAGTGCTTGGAAGGATTGTCCCTTCCAGTGCTTCTTACAGCTGGTGTGGAATAAAACTGTTTCTGACTTCACCGTTTTTTCAGGGAGCTGTAATTTCATTTTAAATGGATATAAGTGAATAAATTGTATTAGAGACATTAATCAAAATAATTTTTTATATCCAGGGAAGCACAATCATTACCGTTGCTGAGCTTGAACCTCTAGGGAAAAAAAAAAACTGTGACAACAACATGAACTATTTTAATAGAACAGTGCCACTCATGTATTTTACCTACACTCATCGGCCAGCTTTCTCCTCTATGCTAATTATCTGTGCAGTCATCTCTCCCATCCATTTAGCAAGATTTCTTTCTTACTACATAACTGTTAAGTAAAGGTGGATTTACTGTCCTGATTCAGATGGTCACTATTGTCAAAACAGAATAGACTATTAAGTGCAAAGGCATAATATCATTTTATTGTATTAGCCTGAGACACATCAGCTTCAACAGGTTGCTCAGGAAAAAAAAAAAGTGTATTGTTCTAACATTTCAAGGTTTGAAAAGCAAACTATGATGACTTACTTGTTTCAAGCTTCAATAAATGGCATTGTTTATGTCTGATGTCTCTGGTATTTTATGTTTCCAGTGCGAGCACGTTCGTAAGATGGAATTCCAAGGAAGGACAAAGCTTAGGAAGTACCTTTTTTATTTCAGAGCAATCCTCGTCATTGAGGAGTTTTGGTGGTTGATATCCAACACAAATGAGATAATTAAAAGGGAAAAAAAGACAAACTAAGCATAGTGCTAAGTCAAAGTATACACTAACAGACTTAGTGCTCTCCTGTGAAACAGATGACATCTTACCAGTTCCAGTCCACACAGATGCGTCTCAGCGCGTTGGCAGCAGATGTGTGCACGTTTGTTGTGGTCTGCTGGGGGATGTGTTTGTTTTCCTGGAGAGATGTGTGGCATATGATCATTTCTGAAGGCTCCCGTGGTATGCAGTGCAACCATACTGTTGTGTACCAGCCTGGTACTACAAGGTGTCCTGCTTAGTGAATGAGGGAAAGGCTGTGGATGTTGTTTACCTGGACTTCGGTAAAGCCTTTGACACTGTCTCCCACAGATTCCTCCTGAAGAAAATGGCCTCAAACTGTCAGGTGCCATCTCACAACTCTGATGGGAATGTTGGGTGTCCTCCTTCTCTAAACCTCTCTAAGGCTGCTAGCTGTAAGGGTGAGTATGGTTTGAGGCACCTGGCAACAGCTGCTCTGCTGTGGAGCAGCTTTGGGTTGGCACAAAGCCACATGAGTATCCTCAGCATCTTCCTGCTGGAGCTTGTCCAGAGTAGGGCAGCGCAGCAGGTGCAGGGTCTGGAGAGCAAGTCTTAGGAGAAGCAGCTGTGGGTACTGGGATTGTTTAGTCTGGAGAAGAGAAGGCTGAGGGGAAAGCTCATGGATCATAGAATCACAGAATCGACCAGATTGGAAGAGACCTCCAAGCTCATGCAGCCCAACCAATCACCCAGCCCTAGCCAATCAACCAGACCATGGCACGAAGTGCCCCATCCAGGCTTTCCTTGAACACCTCCAGGGATGGCAACTCCACCACCTCCCTGGGCAGCCCATTGCAATGGGAATGTCTGCATGTATGTAAGAGAGAAGAGAGCAGAAGGTTGCTTAATTTCTTTTTTCCTGTCCATGAAGGAATGCAGAGAAGTGTTAAGGTTTCTGTGCCCTTTTTGAAAAGTGATGAACCCTCAGGTTTCCCTGTAAACTCATGTCAGTAAGTCCACAATCTTGTTTGAAACATGTAATTCCAACTTAGACAACGAAAAAGCCAGTGAGCTGAAGAAATATTTATTAAGAGACCAAAGACATTAAACAGAAGAAGCCACTTCTTTAATAAAATTTGGAAAAAAAACCCAACCTATATCCTCCTGTCCTCTATTTAAGTAATCCAGGTGAGAGTTAAAGTCAAGTTCTTTAGTCAGGAAGTAATACGTGGGGTTACAATTTACTTACTTAGAAACTATGTGCAGCTGATTGGGAAAAAAACAGAAACTAATAAGCTGACTAGTTGGGCTCAATGATCTTAAAGGTCTTTTCCAGCCCAAACAATGACTTCTTTCCAATTTGAAAGGGAATGTGTTGAGCCCAGACTACTAATTAATAAGCCAATAACAGTGCCCAGGTCACTGAGTAAAGGACATAGGCCTGACATAGACTCAGGTCTTGCTATGCCATAAAGGCAGAACAGAAACCACAGTTTCCCTGTTGTTTAGTGTGGTGTCTCAATAAATGAAGGTGGAACCTTGGATTGTAAGGGTTGTCTTCCATTTGAGTAAATGCAATCTGCTAGCAAAAAAGAGAATGTGCATGTTTAGAGACCAGAAAAAGCTTGAAGCAAGGAAAAACTGCATCCTGAGTCAAGCTGCTTCCTTGCAAATGGGAGTCCCAGGCAGGTGAAGGTTGCTGTACCTGTGAGCACCCCAGGGGAGTGCACAGCTTTACTGCAGGCCTAATCCTGGGGGTGTGAACTGTCCCAGTGCTGTCCTATCATAGTGCTGTGTCTGTGGCCCTGCTTGCCACACTGCCTGGGCAGAGGCTGTTTACTGTAGTGGTGGTGTTCAGTGAAGTTCCCACTGGGAACAGTGGCATGCTGGAGTGTTGGCAAACAAGGCATTAATGAGAAATTGCCATATGGAAAGCTCCAGTGTGAGAGAAGCCAATTAATGAACTAGGAGGGGATGCTTTAATACAAACCCACGAGGGCTTGCTGTGAACAGGAGCAGAGTGAATTTTCAAGCTTCCCACATGCTTATTTACACAGATGGCAGGCATGGAAAGACTATTTTCTCTCTGCTTTCCTGCATCTGTTTCATACCATAGCTGAACTAATGAAGCTTGAGATTGAATTACCTCTTATGCACCGTGTTGGCTTGGAATTATATTATTTGGCTGTTTGGTGCTGAAAGTAAGAACGTATTGTCATGTTACGGTATATGGAGCCTGGCTCAGATCACAACAAACTCTACTGGCTTATAAAATTACTGTGCTTTGCTGCAACACCTACTATCTGAGAGCTAGTTGAATGGTGGTTTTCTTCAGAGCAAAACTAAATTCTTTTCTATGTCCTTGTCCCTATTCCTAAGCCTTCATGGAACAGATCCCTGGCACTGGTAGTCAGAGCAAGTCACAGGAATAGCTAACACATGGAAAGAGCAGTGAGATTCTGCCACCAGCTAAAAGCAGGCGGTGCCAGACTCTTCACTCAGCAGCCATAAACACAGATTAAAAGTAGCTGGCTTTACTCCTCTTGCCTATCTGATGGGAAGTTGAGTCCAGCTGGTCTTGGCTTCCCAGCCATGCAAAATTAAACTTACTGCCTCTGAGCTGTGGGGAGGCCCTAAGTGTCCCCAGGCATCCGCATGAAGCAGGAGTTTGCTTACAGCAGACATCCTCCTTGCTAGCAAATTGTTAGCAAATACTGCCTGCTTGTGACCTGGAAGCTGACAGTTCCCTATTGCTCCCATGTCATTTAATTTCTACTTATACCTGTCTTCAAAGTGTGTGTTTAGGCAAAGAGGCAGAGGCTGCAGCAGCCAGACTCTGCTGGAATTAATGGGAGTAGAAATGGGTCTTAGTAATTGTTGTAGCTACACATTCAGTTAATTTGATTTTAGCTGAAGCTTCCTACTGGCTTCCACACCCATCCCACAAGGGACACGTGGTCTGATGGACAGAGGTAGGCTGGTTTATATGGGGTCCTGCTGGGAGCAGGCACTACTGGTGTAAAACACATGCAAGGATGTTGGAGCTTTTGATCTACTGCTGCTTTGCCTTTTCAACACCCACTCAGGCTCAGCTTCAGTTCACTTGACCTGCATTCACACTCTGAATGGGAAATGTGTCTTTCAACCCTTGTTTTACTCCTGGTATCCAAAACAGTGGTGAGGCTGTGAACACAAGAACGTTCTCAGCTGACCTCCATAAATCCTTTGAGCAGCTCCTGTCTGTAGTGACATTGACTGATGGTGTTACAAGCATAGGAGGAGATGAAAAATGTCCACTGCAGGGAGCTTTTATCCTGATGATGTGACAGGCATGGCCATGACCCTTATTTGGTCTGAAACTGCAGAAAGGTAATCAAGACTGAATTGAAATTTTCTTTCCACTACAGCCAGTCACCCTTGCCCTAGCTGCAGAGTGAGTTTGTCTGAGTAAATGTGAAGTTTTAGTTAGGCAGCAATGGGGAGAAGCTGTACTAGAAAGTTCAGTTTCTGAAAAGTGGAGTATTGGTATTTGAAACCTTTTTCACATGAAGTCAGGTTCTGTGAGGAACCATGAATGATGTCAGAACTAAAAATGTTAGCATTTCTGAAATGTTAGTCTTTCTCCTGGGGAACATAGATGAATGACATACACAGAACAGAAACCGTGTTGCATGGTCCATCCATCAGCTGCTGCTTGCTTGGAGTTCACATTTGCTACATGGTGCTAGCTGTAGCTTGGTATGGTTGCTGTAAGTGCAGGACTGTGCAGGATGCCAGAGTGGCCCCTTTCCAGTCTTTCCTCTTGACAGAGTTTTCCACTATATAGTGACAACTATTGCAGACAATATAATGTAGGTAGGACCGCCAGCTGAGTGCATGGAATTTCCAGCACATGTGTAAACATCTCCATTTCATCTTGAGCCTAGATGTTCCTTTTCATTAATAAATGATCAGTGATCTGAGGAAGAAACAGCTACTCAGAAAACCTTTATTTCTGGTGGACAGACACATTTTACTGTTTTTTGTCATGGGTCTCGGAAAGAGTTGGGTTGGAAGAGGCCTCTAGAGATATTTAGTCTAACTCCCCTGCTAAAGCAGGTTTGCCTAGATCAGGTTGCACAGGAACGTATCCAGGTAGAGTCTCCAGAGGAGACTGCACAACTTCTCTAGGTAGCCTGCTTGGTGCTCCATCACCATCACAATGAAGAAGCTTTTCCTCATGCTTTAGGTGGAACTTCTTGTTTGTGTCCATCGCCTCTTGTCCTTTCACTGGGTGCCACTGAAGAGAGTCTGGATGCATCCTGATGACTTCCTTATAAGCATTNCCATTTCATCTTGAGCCTAGATGTTCCTTTTCATTAATAAATGATCAGTGATCTGAGGAAGAAACAGCTACTCAGAAAACCTTTATTTCTGGTGGACAGACACATTTTACTGTTTTTTGTCATGGGTCTCGGAAAGAGTTGGGTTGGAAGAGGCCTCTAGAGATATTTAGTCTAACTCCCCTGCTAAAGCAGGTTTGCCTAGATCAGGTTGCACAGGAACGTATCCAGGTAGAGTCTCCAGAGGAGACTGCACAACTTCTCTAGGTAGCCTGCTTGGTGCTCCATCACCATCACAATGAAGAAGCTTTTCCTCATGCTTTAGGTGGAACTTCTTGTTTGTGTCCATCGCCTCTTGTCCTTTCACTGGGTGCCACTGAAGAGAGTCTGGATGCATCCTGATGACTTCCTTATAAGCATTGATAAAGTCCCCTCTCACTCTTTTCCAGGCTAAACAGACACAAGTCCCTCAGCCTCTTCTCAAAAGAGAGAGATTCCAATCCCCTGATCAGTTCAGTAGCCACCTGCTGGACTCTACCCAGTGATACCCTGCCTCTCTTGAACTGTGGACCCCAGGACTTGACACAATACTCCAGACATGGCCTCCCCAGAGCAGAGCAGAGCAGAGGGGGAGAGGATCACCCCTTGTCCTGCTGATCACACTCTCGTAATCCACACCAGGATACCATTGGCCCTCTTGGCCACCAGGTCCTTCTCTGCAGAGCTGCTTTCCAACAGGTCAGCCTCCAATCTGTACTGATACCTGGGGTTATTCCTCCCTAGGTACGGGGCTCCACAATTTGTTGAATTTGATTAGGTTCCCCTCTGCCCAACTCTCCAGCTTGTCTATGCCTCACATAATGACAGCACAACCTTCTGTGCTGCCAGCCACTCCTCTCAGTTTTGTGTCATCAGCAGACTTGCTGAGAGCACAACTCTGTTCCTTCATCCAGGTCACTGACGGGATAGTGAGTAAAGCTGGACCCAGTACTGATCTCTGGGGAACACCCAGACTAGATTGGGTGTTCAGTAGACTAGTGCACTGGACTGCACTACTGATCACAACCCTCTGAGCTCTACCATTCAGCCAGTTCTAAATCCACCATATGTACAGGAAGTTTGCTGAGCACAAGACTGAAAGCCTTTATTTCCACCATGTGTGTTTTACTAGCTGACAGCCAAGGCAAGGTGAGGCTGAACTGGCCAGGTAAAGAATTTCCAGAAGTCTCCAAACAGATTTATAGGATACGCCTGACTGACTCCCATTGTTTCTGCACACACAAGGCTGTCATGTGCTTCAGCCTGAAGATCATTTATAAGGGAAACAATAAAAGATGCCTCCAAGGAAAGAAGATTACATATCCTTTGCATTAACCTGTGCCACCTCTCCCTCTCTGGTGCTAGGTGGCTGCTGAGATTAAAATACACCATATGCAGATTGCAAAATCCACTATAGATTACAGCTACATAGACACATGGGCACCAGGTTCGTTCCCACTTTTTCATCATCTTTGTTTATTGGTTTCCTTTACATTTTGTGAAAAGCTAGAAGGAAATTAGCCCTAGGTTAGTAAATTAAGGTTACTAGTAAGGGTTGTTGCATCCTTAACAGTACTCGTTCTGGTCAAAGGAAAAGCATGTGTTTGGTTTGAGCCTTGTGGAGGTTGTGTCCCAGTGAAAGCCAGACACCTTGTTTGCTTGTGAGTTGGGCAGCTAGGATGATTGAAGCTGCTGATTAACCTCGTGGTTCATTGCTACACACTTTTAAGCTTTCTGCCTTTTGCTAGCTCAATTTTTTGTTCCTTCTGCTTCCAACCTCAGGATTATTCCTTTTAGTGCCTGGAGCAGAGTTTCCATCAGAAATCTGTTTTACAAAGAGGTGCTTTCAAACTTTGGTCAAGTCACCTATCTGTCTTTCCTTAAATGAAACCAACTCACTGAGGTTTGGTTGTTTTTTTTCAGTTATTCCAAGGTGTATTCCATGGGCTTCATTTTCTTTCTGCTCTGTTTTTGAACTCTGAAAATTTTAACTTTGAAGCGTAAACACATCAGCCTGCTGCAGTGCTGTCACTGCAGGCAGCGTTGATATTCTGTTACTTTCTCAGGGTCACATTTAACTTACTACAGCTCTAGCATTAGGTTATAAAGACACACACAGTTGGTAATTTGCTGTTACTTTGCTGCTGTTCTACAGTGTCATGAACTTCAATATGCATCCCCACCTTGTATGATGTGACCTGTCATCTTTCTCTTCCTTTGTGAAAACAGATCTTTAAACTCCACTTGGCTTGAGCAAGTGACTCAGTTCAACATGCTTAAACAATCTCCCTCATTTCACAGAGTCACAGAATGTCAGGGGCTGGAGGGGACTTCAAAAGCTCAACCAGTCCAACCCCCTGCCAGAGCAGGATCACCTATACCAGATCAGACAGGAATGCATCCAGGCAGGCCTTGAATATCTCCAGAGAGGGAGATCCCATGACCCCTCTGGGCAGCCTGTTCCAGTGTTCTGTCACACTCACAGAGAAAAAAAAATTCCTCCTCATGTTTCCATGGAACTTCCTATGCCTCAACTTCTACCCAGTGCCCCTTGTCCTGTTATCAAGCATCATCAAGCAGAGCCTGGC
>VWYK01001882.1:0-10715 GCA_013399775.1 Semnornis frantzii | reverse complement strand
ATTAGCCTCAATCCAGCACAGGAGGACTGTCTCCTTTGGATGAGTCTCCATGCTGAAGCATGGTGCAAGTGTGAGGAGGAAGCAGTGTCAGAAACAATATGTGATGACCTAAACACAGCCCCTGTTCCCCACCCACCTGTGCCACTGTTGAATAGCAGGTAGAGAATTTGAGAGTAAAGTTGAACATGGGTAGATGGAAGGGGTGAGGGGAAGGTATTTTAAATTTTGTGTTTATTTCTATTTATCCTGGTTTCGTCTGATTGGGAATAAAATGAATTTCCCGAAGTCCAGTATGTTTCATCTGTGATGGTAATTGCAGAATGAATATCCTGTCCCTCTCTCAACCCTCCAGCCATTTCATAGAATCATAGAATGGTAAGGTTGGAAGGGACCTCAAGGATCATCCAGTTCCAAGCCCCTGCCATAGGCAGGGACACCTCCCACTAGTACAGGTCACTCAAGGCCTCCTCCAACCTGGCCTTCAACACCTCCAGGCAGGGAGCAGCCACAACCTCCCTGGGCAACCTGTGCCAGTGTCTCACCCCCCTCACTGCAAACAGCTTCCTCCTAACATCCACTTTCAATCTCCCCTCTGACACTTCCAACCCATTGCCCCTTGTCCTGCCAGTCCCAGACCTTGTCAATAGTCCCTCCCCAGCCTTCCTGGAGCCCCCTTCAGATCCTGGAAGGCTGCTAGCTGAAAACCTCAGTGAATGTGTAGTCATAATAATAGCAAAAGCAATAGTGATAACAACAACAGCAGCAGCAGCAGCAACAACAGCAACAACAGCAGCAGCAGCAGCAACAACAACAACAGCAGCAGCAGCAACAACAACAACAACAACAATAAACACATTTAAATTTAGGAATTTGGCTTCTTAATAAAATTGTTGCAATGAACTTACCTTTGGTTTCTCACAGTTTCCCCTGGTTCATTGTTGTGCAACTAATAGAGTAATTATAGAATTATTCCTACAGTGAATGCTGCTTTATCTATTACAAAATATTGTGCTATTGCTGTATGAAATGTGAATGGAAAATTCCTTTTTTTCTGCATAATTAAACTTACATCTTAAGATTCCAGCAGGGAGTAACTGTTTTGTAAATAAGATATAGCTGGTTTTTAATATTTAGTTTTCACTATAATGATGGCATGAACCTAAATGACAAAACATTGGCTCCCTGCTGCCATTATATATTCTTACTTCAACTCCCCTGGTAGAAGCAGCACAAGTGATTGACATTTCATAAATGATAAAAGGAGTTGGAGATTTGTGAACTACTACTATTTTGAAGAGGTTTTTTTTTTATTTTTTTTATTTACTACTCTTTGTTTTAAGACTCTAAGAAAGATGCAAGCAAAAATGTGCCTGAAGTTAGACCAGTTGAGTTTCATTCCTAATTATAATATGTTCTCAAAATGCAAATGTGCACAGTGGACCATTTAAACCTCTGTATTAAAAAAAAAATAGAACCTGACAATTAACTAATTAACTATAATGAATGTAAAAGGGAATAATGGACGTGGCTAGAAGTGAATTTTTCTGCTTCTTAGTGAATATCAGCATGCAACAAAGAAATTTCAAATGAAGTCCCTAAAATTAACAGCACCCCAGGATAAAATACAAATCAGTCCTTCAGGCACTCATAATTATTTCAGAATTGACCTTCCAAAGGTTGTAGAGTGAACATAGCATCCTTGAGGTCCCTTCCAACCTTACCCTTCTATGATTCTATAACATTGTCAATTCATGGTAGTTTCTGTGTGAAGAGAAGGATGCAGACAAATCCTCTAGGACTGCATTAATGAACAGCACTGTTTGTGTTTGTAGTGCCTGCAGTCATTTATGTTCCTGCAGTTTGTTAAATTAAAAAGTGAATAAGGCTATTGACAGGTCACTTGTGATGGTTAGGGAGTTCTCTGCCCCCCCCCCCCACTATGAAAATCCTCCAGACTAGACTCAGCCAGCTGGAAGTTAAGGACTGAAGCTCTATTTACAGCTCAGCACAATGTACAAGCAGAGACATACACAACAGACAGGAATAGTTACAGACATAGACAAGTTAAAGGCAATACAGAAACACAATCCCCCTGCCAGAAATCAGAGAGCCCAGGAGGGGCTCCCAACCACCCTTCCACCTTCTTCCCACCCCTCTGCCTTACCCCAGGGTCTGCCTTGCGTGCAAGGTGAGTTTGGAGGATGGGCCAGGGGGGTTAGAAGCAGAGTGGTTAGTGAGGTTAGCAGAGAGGGCGGCAGACAAGCAACTCCCAGAGACACTCCATCTTTTCTATATTTGTGTCCTTGTTTTCATACATCTCAGCAAGCCTATGCATGCAGTAGATATTATCATTGTTTACTTTTTGCAGCCTATAATATAATTTTTTTTCATTAAAATATTCCAATTAACCTCAAAGCAGCACATCACTGTTGGCTGTGTGCTTCCCTGGGCAAAGGATCTGCAGAACTTCGCCAGACAGTCTCTTGCAGCTACATTGGTGATCTCTTCTGATCACAGTGTCTTTCATGTTGCACAAAGTGTCTCCTCAGCAACACTGGCACACACTGGCCTCAGCAAGCAAAAAGATAGTAGAAAATCAACGATTTTACCCTCTACATAGCATGAAGGACTGGTAAGTTCACATTAATTCCATTTAGTTTTTCAAAATGAGTAAGGAACAAGTTACATTAGCTGAACCTGAGCTGCTGAAGCTTTCTTTAGTCAGAAGGAGCAAACATTCCTTTGTTGTATGGCATTTGTTCATTTTCACTCTGACATTGATCAATGAGTGACAGTTATTAGAGGTCTATTTTTTTACACTCCACAGAATGATTCTGGCACCAGGCACTTACGTGTCTGCCATTAAATAATGTGCACATATATATATTCTGATTCTCAAACAAAATCCCAGATGATGATGGTGATACATTAGGTATGTGACCTACCTAAAGGCTCCCCAGCACACAACTGAACAAGGTGATTCCATTTTTTTGGAATATGAATGATGATATTGTTGCTTTCCAAAAGTATGGACAAAGCTACATAAAATGGGTTTAGACAGCAAATGCTGTGGTAAACAGGTCCCAATAAGGATTAAAAGCATTTCCAAGCTGTGGATGAAGTGACTCTGGAGATGGGTACATTCAAATTAAAAAGTAATGGCATCAACCATGGCCTTACACCTTCACCTAAGGCCCCTGAAGAAACCACAGATAGGGAAAAATGTCTAACTTTGTCCTTTGTTTGCCCCCCTTCCCTATTCTGAAGTCCAGTCCTTAGTGGTTGTGTTAATTTTCTCCATGTAGCAATAGAATGTTTGTGTAAATTTTGAGACATTCAGTTTGCTGATCACACAGGACATAGAATGATAGGATGGTAAGGTTGGAAGGGACCTCAAGGATCATCCAGTTCCAAGCCCCTGCCATAGGCAGGGACACCTCCCACTAGCACAGGTCACTCAAGGCCTCCTCCATCCTGGCCTTCAACACCTACAGGGAGGGAGCAGCCACAACCTCCCTGGCCAACCTGTGCCAGTGTCTCACCACNTTTGTCTGAGTCAATATCTTTTGCCAGCAGGATTCCAATCAAGTGTGAATATACAGGAAAAAAATAAATAGAACTGATAGGATTGAAATTATTATTTGTATTATGTGTAACACAGTAGAGATTACAACCCCACTGTGCCAGATCCTGAACGTGAACAAATATGTAATCTGTCAGGAGAAGATTATAACATAAGACAAAAAGACAGACCTAATGTGGAAGGAAAGGAAAAGACAGATACACAAGTGACAGAGTGATCTGAACAAAGTTGCAGAAATCCTGTATTATTTAATACTACTTTGTGATTTCTAGACCAGCCTCTTACCCTAAAGACTTAAGTACATCTCTAAATTACACCTGATAATAAGAGTTTAAGTTCAGTTCAGTCTGGAGAAGCTAAGACTGAGCACAGATCTGATCAATGTGTAGAAATATCTGAGGGGGAGTGTCAAGTGGATTGGGCCAATCTCTTTTTGCTGATCAGGACAAGGAGCAACGGATACAAATTGGAACAGAGAAGGTTTCAGCTCAACATGAGGAGAAACTTCATTACAGTGAGGGTGACAGAGCCCTGGAAGAGGCTGCCCAGAGAGGCTGTGGAGTCTTCTTCTCTGAAGACTTTCAAAACCCACCTGGATGCGCTCATGTGTGGACTACCCTAGGAGATCCTGCTTTTGGCAGGGGGATTGGGCTTCGTCTCTGGAGGTCCCTTCCAGTCTGTAAGGTTCTGCAACTCAGTGATTCTGTGAAGATGCATGCTTTTAGCTATTTATTTCCTTTAATTAATAACATTTATGTTTCCTATGGAGTGGTATTAAGTAAACAATTTTAATCTGCTTGGAATGATTTTATGTACTGTGACATTTGCATTCTTCTAGTGTATTCAAAGCTATTTCCACAACATATATTTCTTCTTTCCATGTTGCATAAAATTATGATAAAATATTCTGGTTCTCTGTTATTTAAAAAAAAAAAAAAAGGATGTTAGGAGCATTGACATTGCTAAACCTTACTAAATATTTTAAG
The DNA here is from genome assembly GCA_013399775.1 of Semnornis frantzii. NCBI lineage: Eukaryota > Metazoa > Chordata > Aves > Piciformes > Ramphastidae > Semnornis > Semnornis frantzii. The sequence goes on along the minus strand of VWYK01001882.1, from coordinate 6,146 downwards.
ATGAGCAGAGAAGGTTTGTCTTTTTGGCTGAAAGTGTGATTAGCGCAGCTCAATTTAAAAACACTGTGCTTTTGCAGCCACTTGCTGGTCACAGCCATTTTCCTATCTGTTGGGCAAGCCCTAGTTCTGAACAGCTGAGGTTACAGACCATGCTAGTAACATCTTTCCTGACATGCACACCAGATTCCCTCTTTTCATTTCTTCAAATTCCTTTTCATAAATGCTTTTTAGTCATTGCTCCTTCACTCCTTCAATCTCAGCTGCCCTTTTCCCTCCATTCCACCACTCTTATCTGCCTGTACAAACACCTGCAGATGCCCATTCCCTCTGCTGGTGCACTGAGCTGACCATAAATATCACCATCATTAATGAACAATGTTTAAACATCCACTTATCAGTACCATTTCTTTGCCAGAATGTAGAACCAACCTGTGTAATTTCCAGACCAGTAATGACTTATGCTTGGCAAACTTCTTTTTATGATGGGCTTCATAGAATCATAGAATGGTAAGGTTGGAAGGGACCTCAAAGATCATCCAGTTCCAACCCCCTGCCATAGGCAGGGACACCTCCCACTAGCACAGGGCACTCAAGGCCTCCTCCAACCTGGTCTTCAACACCTCCAGGCAGGGANGGTCTCCTGGAAGCCTTCTCTTCTGCAGGCTGCAGAGCCCCAACTCTCTCAGCCTGTCCTCACAGCAGAGCTGCTCCAGAGTGAGAGAAGAGTGAGTCAGAAAATTAAGACATCATTTGTCTGAGTCAATAACTTTTGCCAGCAGGATTCCAATCAAGTGTGAATATACAGGAAAAAAATAAATAGAACTGATAGGATTGAAATTATTAATTGTATTATATGTAACGCAGTAGAGATTACAACCCCACTGTGCCAGATCCTGAGAGAGTCTAAATCTCCCCTCTGCCACTTCAAACCCATTGCCCATTGTCCTGGCATTACAAACCCTTGTCAATAGTCCTTCCCCAGTCGTCCTGTAGCCCCCTTCAGATACTGGAAGGCTACTCTAAGATCTCCTCAAAGCCTTCTCCAGGCTGAAGACCCCCAACTCTTGTATATCTTTTTTTTTTTCCTCAGGGATTGTCTGTGTTTCTGAAGACTAATACAAATATTTTCTTGTTTACTTTCTTAAATCCTTTAAGACAATGCAACATAATTTGTGTTCTGCTAATATTTCCATCACTTGTTGAAGAGAGAAATGTAATAATTGTTATTTAACTGCACTAATAGATAAGTAATTATTTTTGAAAATGAAACTTTGCAGGCTACACCAAATTAAACTATATAAATCACTTTATGACATGTAAGATAATCTTAGTCATTGGAATGGCTGAGCAGAATAATTATTTGCTAGACAGAAAAGGAATGGTAAGTCCTTGGCAAACACAGATTAATTTAGTATTGTGTTACTTGGCAAATGCTAATTTATCCCAATGGCATTGAAGAAATCATTGAACAGTGTTTCAGAAACATTTATGTGTTGTCTCTGGTCTCAGCTTGGGTTAGTTACCACTCCAAACAAATTATAGAGGTGTAGTACTAATAATGAGAGCAATAAGAAAATGTTAGTACTTGCAACAGATCCACAGAGCATTTTTTTTCTGAACTAAGCTAACAAGATGTGAGAACTTCCTATTATTTCAGAATCATTGAATCACAAAATCACTTCCCTTGTAAAAGACCTTTAAGACAGGTTGCCCAGGGAGGTTGTGGCTGCTCCCTCCCTGGAAGTGTTCAAGACCAGGGTGGAAGAGGCCTTGAGTGACCTGTGCTAGTGGGAGCTGTCCCTGCCTATGGCAGGAGGTTGGAACTGGCTGATCGTTGAGGTCCCTTCCAACCTTACACTTCTATGATTCTTGTGTCATCAGTCATGACATTTCCACCAGCATTCTGCCAGCAGCAAGCTCTCCCCACAGATCTCATCTGCCCTCTTATCAGGCAGTGGGATGGGTGCTTGTTTCACCAGTAAGGTTCACTATCATAAAGAAATGCATGTAGCTGAACACTGAGACTCATGGATAGAGGGAGTTTCTGCAGCCTGAGATGGGAACCCACAGGTGATGTTTTCTGCTCCAAAAAAGATCTTTGATTCGAACTCTGCCTCCAGGACGCCCCTGAATTAAACGGCAGATGTAGGCAATGAGAAAAAATGTCTCCATGAAGGAAGCACAAACAAATTAGCAAGTCTCCAGGCTGGGCTAGCTAAACCAAAGCTGAACTGAATTCCCCACAACTTATATCAGTTGTTGTATAATCCTATATTGTACTTGGGAAGGTTGCATAAGGTGGGAGACTTAACAACAGCATTATTGTAATGACAAGATTGCCAGCATCGTCTGGAAATGAGAAAGTGTTTTCAGGGATATTGGATTTGCTGTCTTCTCTGTGCCAATGTGGAAAAGTTTTATGAATAAAATAAACCTATCAGTTTATGAAGCTGATGAAGATAAACCTGACCTGTTCTGTCATACTTAGTGCCTATAAATCTGCAGGGTTTTTCGTTTTTATTTTTTTTTTCCCAAAATGAAAAAAGAATTCCAAGTTTTCTAAAATATGATGTAATAAATCATTGTTATGTATATCTGTGATGGTTTGGATGTTCCCTGCCCCCCCGCACTTTATAAAATCCCCCAGACTAGACTCAGGCAGCTGGAAGTTAAGGACTGAAGCTCTATTTACAGCTCAGCACAATGTACAAGCAGAGATATACACAACAGACAGGAATAGTTACAGACATAGACAAGTTAAAGGGAATACAGAAACACAATCCCCCTGCCAGAAATCAGAGTGCCCAGGAGGGGCTCCCAACCACCCTTCCACCTTCTTTCCACCTCCCACTCTTATATCCCAGAATCTGCCTTACATGCTAGGGAGCTGGGAAGATCAGTGAAGGGGGTTAGAAACAGAATGATGAGTTGGGTTACACAGATCCAAGCAGAACGGCAGAAGCCCAGGGAGCAAAACACAAACACTGCCAGACTCCAATGGACAACTCTCCTATCTATGTTTGTGTCATACAATCAGAGAGTCGTAGAATGGTAAGGTTGGAAGGGACCTCAAGGATCATCCAGTTCCAATCCCCTGCCATAGGCAGGGATACCTCCCACTAGCACAGGTCACTCAAGGCCTCCTCCAACCTGCCCTTGAACACCTCCAGGGAGGGAGCAGCCACCACCTCCTTGCTTTTATATATCTTAGCAAGCCTATGAGTGCAGCAGACATCACCACTGTTTGCTTTTCACAACCTATAATCTATTTTTTCTCATTAAAATATTCCAATTAACCTCAAACCAGCACAATATTGCAGGGTTTTACCAGGAGAATAGGAATAAAGTCTTACTGTTTGACATAAACCTGCATGCAGTGTGTATGTCCTTAAATATCCAAAGCAGTGTATAGTTGTTCAAGGTGTTTATTTTCTAGAAAGAAAACTTCCTGTACCTCAGGTCCCTGAAAGTGATTTCACACAATTTTTGCTCAGGCTTTCAGAGAATATGAATGCCTGAAATATTGTCTAGATCTTTTTTTTTTCCCTTCATATATGAAATGTTATTCAAAATGCCAGAATATTTTAAGTAACGGAAGTCTTATGTCAGGTCTGTCGTGGGAGAGAGGTAGGTTTTCACTTGTGTGATAACTGAAAGGACTGTTTGCTGTAAGGGTCTTTCAAAGGGGAGCATAATTGGAGTGTAGTTCGTAGTGTGTCATATTATCATCAATCCATCTTTTAAGGAACCTTGACACTTCTGATGTAGGGTACAGAGTACAGATCATTAGTAGGCAAAGATGTCTCATGTTACTGTCACCAAATTTGTCTTCCAGAAAGTCAAGGTTTGGTTGTAACAGAAAGATGAAAGGTACTTTAGGTATAAAGATGGGTAATAAAAAGCCATTACTAATGAAAATAAGTGTATAGATGGTATTGTTTCCTAAATATATATGCTTCTTTATATTAGCATGATGGATGGGGTTTGACAAGTTGCACTTGATTTTTTTAGAGGAGCAAAATTTGTGGCCTGGTATTGCAGCCCTGGTGTTATTCTTGGATCTTCTTGCTATGAGCATTTGGTTGCATTTCTTCATAGAATCATAGAATGGTAAGGTTGGAAGGGACCTCAAGGATCATCCAGTTCCAATCTCCTGCCATAGGCAGGGACACCTCCCACTAGTACAGCTCACTCAAGGCCTCCTCCAACCTGGCCTTGAACACCTCCGAGGTGGTGGAGCACAGAATCACCTGTTGTGATCATCAATACATTGGATGATTCTGTGCTCCACCACCTCCCTGGGCAACCTGTGCCAGTGTCTCACCACCCTCACTGTAAACAGCTTCCTCCTAACATCCACTTTCAATCTCCCCTCTGCCACTTCACACCCATTCCCCTTGTCCTGGCCTTCTCAGACCTTGTCAATAGTCCCTCCCCAGCCAGCCTGGAGCCCCCTTCAGATCCTGGAAGGCTACTCTAAGGTCTCCTGGAAGCCTTCTCTTCTGCAGGCTGCAGAGCCCCAACTCTCTCAGCCTGTCCTCACAGCAGAGCTGCTGCAGCCCTCTCAGCATCTTGGTGGCCTTCTCTGGACCCACTCCAACAGTTCCATGTCTGACTGGAAGGCTTCCATTACTGTCTCTTTTTTTTTCCTCTATTCTTTAGAGTTTGTAACTTCCTTGGTCCAAAAACTCTGCATTTGTTTGTGCATGTTCAGTACCTGTGCACTGATATTTAGCTGGACTCTTAAATGGACTGTTAATATAATAATTGGAACACAGCTGTTTTATACCCTCAGTGAACCATAGTGAACCCTGCGTGATATAAGAAAATAAAAGTTACAATTGCTGCAGTTAATGAAAGGATATGTTCTCTTAACTCCAGCACATTTTGCTTCCATTGGCTTTGATTTTAATGATAAACAATAATAACTGACACACATGATTTAGGAAAAGTAGTTGTGAATTGTCTTTGGGTAATAAGAAGCAGTGATGGTGTCAATGGGATAGCATGCGTCTGTGCAGCCTCTAAGGCTGAATGTCTAAAAAAAGAAGCTAATACTAAAATGCTTTTTATAGGCAGCTGCACTAAAACCAATGATATGTTTCAAGTTATAGGCTCCTTGTTTTGGTCAGTGCAGTGCTGTGAATGTATTTAATGAGGCACTTGTAAAAGGTATAAAATCACACAAACATGTGTCCAAAGGAACTTGGCTGGGCAATTACAATTCTTTCATTTCAGATTGCCTTTCTGGCTTGGACTTTTTTTACCTGTAATTCATCTTTCCACTGAGCTATTTCATCTTTTCTTCTGTCACTGAATCACTACTTGAGTTCTCCAACTGAAATCAGAATTTTTCTCACTTTGCAGAGAAACAGGAGCAAAACCCATGCCTGATATTAAAAGAAACCCAATAGAACAAACCCAAAGAAGAACTCTAACAAGCTCTCTGAGCCTAATGCATTATCAGAATTGGCTAAAAACATTTCATCCCTGTGAAAATAATTTTTCTGTATTATTCCTAATGTTGCCAAGGTAAATGCTGTCTTGGGTGACTTCCATCTACTCACCAATCAGTTCTTCCAGTCTCAGTTAAAACTGCGCAAATGTATCAAGGGAAAAAATAAAAATAGAGAGAGCATAACAATTTGGGGTAGATTTTTTGGGTATTGTTTTGTTTTTTCACCTGCTAGGAACATTAAATGCTTTATATTGAAATAAAATTATGTAGATGTACATTCTAGAACACATTAAGTTCAGTCAGGTGTGGAGAAATTCTACTTACATGTGATATGACTGCAGGGTATTTTATGCAGATCTCAAAGTTTTCACTCTAGGTTTTCCAGACACGTGGCTCTGAATAGGGTAGGAAATTTACATTTGTATTTATTGACTGATTTTTTTATTATTGTTGTTTTAATTCTGTGTGGAAAACTGAAATGTAGCCGTATTTCAGAAGAATTAGAATCATAGAATCATAGAATGAACCATGTTGCCTTCTCTTCAACCAGGAAAAAAACCCAAATCAAAACAGGTGTTTAGATTTCATGAGAGAAGATATGTCTCTAATTTACACCTAAATGACAGAGGTCACAGCTTCTGCCCTTTCTTTTGTTTGATTTCATTTTGGTTTGACTTGGTTTGGGTTT
>VWYK01001880.1:0-20818 GCA_013399775.1 Semnornis frantzii | reverse complement strand
CAACCAAAACGATTCTGTGATTGTATGCAGAGGTCTCTGGGAGATGAGGTGGAACAGCATGGATGGGCAGAAGCTGGAGATGAGCAAGGTTTCGGCCACGGCTTATTAAGAGGTGCAAGCAGCACCTGGTCAGGCGTGGGGGGTGTGAGAGAGCACCAAGCGAGATGCTGGAGGCACCAAGGGGCAGATGCAGCATGAATTACACTGCCTGTGACCTGCTCTGTGTGTGTGTGAGCAGCACCCACATCTGGAGGTCATCGACCTCCTGGAGGTCATATTGATAAACGCCACCTTTACAAAAGGGCTTTTGTCCCTGCTTGACTTCATGCATAACCTGGGGCTGCTGCAAGCCCCCTGCACAAGGAAGGTGGCCCAGAAGCTTAGATTCAGCTCAGCCAAAGGGATCATGAATCCAGCTTTTATTGGACCTTGCACCTGGAGCATTCTGCAGGGAGCCCAGACCTGCCACTGCTGGTCACCACTGGTTGCTGTAGAGGCAGAAGGGATGTGTTGGAGGACCAAACTCAGCCAGGCTCCTGGTCATGGCCTGAGGCCATGCTCTAGGCTGGGTAAAAGCGCTGCAGAAGCTCTTTCTTGTTGACTTTGCCCATCTGATTGCGTGGGATCTCCTCCACCACGATCAGCTCGGTCGGGATGGTGTACGGCGCCATGATGTCCCTGCAAGACACAAGCACAGTCACAGAAACACAGAACTGTCAGAGCTGGAAGGGACCCCAAAGGATTGTCTATTTCCAACCCCCCTGACACAGGCAGGGACATTTTCCACTAGATCAGGTTGCTCAGAGCCCCATCCAGCCTGGCCTTGAAAACCTCCAAGGATGAGGCTTCCACCACCTCCCTGAGCAGCCTGTTGTAGTGTCTCACCACCCTCATGGTGAAGAACTTCTTACTAACAGCCAACCTGAATCTTTCCTCCTCTAGCTTGGATCGATTCCCACTGGTCCAATCACTACCTGTCACCCTAAAAAGGTCCCTCCCCAGCTTTCTTGTAGGCGCCCTTCAGACACTGGAAGGCCACAATAAGGTCTCCTCGGAGCCTTCTCTTCCCCAAAATGGACAACCCCAACTTTCTCAGCCTGTCCTTACAGCAGAGGAGTTCCAGCCCTCTGATCATCCTCATGGCCCTTCCCTGGACATGTTCAACACATCCATGTATTTCTTGTAATAGGGGTTCCAGAACTGGAACCATTATGGCCAACCAAGTCCATCACTTGCAGCCCATCCTGAGCCCTCACAAACGTTGCAGACCTGCATTTGCTGCATAACCCTGCTCCAGGAGGCCCTCCAGAGCTGTGCTGTGGGGTGCCAGCTCCCAGGCTGCCTCTGCAGCAACTCATCCTTGGCAGGACCCAGGATATGGATAGGCAAGGAAATGGCTTCGAGTTGTGCCAGGGGAGGTTTAGGTTGGACATGAGGAACAATTTCTTCCCTCAAAAGGGGACAGTTGTCAAGGCCTGGCCCAGACTGCCCAGGGCAGTGGCAGAATGCTCATGCCTGGTGGGCTTTAAAGCAGTGGGGATGTGGTGCTCATGTGGACCCTGTTACTGGTACCTGGCTCTGGTACCACCTGTGCTGGATTGCCTTTGTCTGCCTGCAAGCAGGTGCCAGTTTTGCCATGCAGCACCCCAGGAGCACAGCACCCCAGAACACCCACCCACTCCTCAGGAAGGGGAATGGAGAGCCTTCAGCAAGAGAGTGAGAGGCAGATCCCTGCTGTGGGCTCAGCAGTCCTCACCATTGGAGATGAGAGGGGAGAACAGCGCAGAGGTGAGATGGATGCTGGACCTCCCCACGTGTCCTGCTGCCAGTCCCCAGTTAGGTCACCTCCCTGGGCACATGCTGGTGACATGCCAGTGACTTGTAGCCCGTGGGGGTCTTCCCACTGCGAGAGGGAGCCTGAGCATTGTGCCGTTGCCCTTTGCAGAGCGCAGAGGGGGGGCTCTCCTGCCTTCTGCTGCCTGTGCGTCGCCAACCTGGGGCCATGCCCAGCTCCGGCAGCATCCTGGCACTGATTCTAATGCGAGATGCCAGGTCTGCTGAGAGTCCTTCAACCATCACCCCTGCCTCCTCCCCGTGGCCGCCACCAGCTGCCATATGGATTCCTCTAACTGGGGCTGGCGCCTGTCGCCGGGAAGCAGGATCGGAGGCGAAAACCGCAACATGAATCACTCTGAAGAGGGACATGTGTCTCCTGCCAGGGAGGGCGAGAGAGGGGCCAAAGGAACCTAAGTGACATAAAAAATAAAGGGGAGAGACGGGGCAGAGAGGCTGGAGCAGTGCCTGCAGCCAGAGCTGGGCAGGGAGCCCTCCCACCCTCTGGCAATCCTTGTCTGAAAAGTTCCCGTCCGTGCCCGCCTCCTGTCTGCCCTGAGAACAGATGTGCAGAGACAAGGGGGAACGACCTGGGATGGGGAGCACCTGTGGGGCTGAGCAGCACCCCCAGAGCAACACCCAGGTGGCCCACAAAGTGCAGCCATGGGCAGTGGGTGAAGGGAGCTGCAGAAGTCACCAATGTCCCTGCCAGGAGGCTTAGGGACGAGCGGCCAATGCACAGCGTGGGGAAGATGACTCTTCCTTGCTCTCCACTGCTCCTGTCTGCTGCTCAGATCAGGGAAGGTCACAGAATCCCACTGGGGTTGGAAGGGACCTCTGGAGATCATCTAGTCCAACCCTCTGCTAAAGCAGGGCCACCCACAGCAGCTTGCCCAGGATCACAATGTCCTGGTGTATTTGTAATGTCTCCAGAGAAGGAGACTCCACAGCCTCTCTGGGCAGCCTGCTCCAGCAAAGAAGTTTCTCCTCCTGTTCAGATGAACCTCCTGGGTTCCAATTTGTGCCTGCTGCCCCTTCTCCTGTCAGATGGGCACCACTGACAAGAGTCTGGCCCCATCATCCTGTCCCCAGTCTTTAGCTCTTGCTGAGCATTAAGCAGATCCCCTCTCAGGCTGCTCTCCTCCAGGCTAGATAGCCCCAGGGCTCTCAGCCTTCCCTTCTCACAGAGATGCTCCAGGCCCCTCAGCATCACTGTAACTCTCACTGGACCCTCTCCAGTCTCTCTTGAACTGAGTAGCCCAGAACTGGACAGCCCTGGCCACACTCTTTCTTCTCCATGCACCACAGGAGACCATTTGCCTCCTTGGCCATGAGGGCCCATTGCTGGCTTGTGGGCAACTTGGTGTCCCCCAGCACTCCCAGCTCCTTCTCCTCAGAGCTGCTTTCCAGCAGGTCAACCCCTCAGCTATACCAGTGCAGGGAGTTATTCCTCTCCAGGAACAGGACCCTCCACTTGCCCTGGCTGAACTTTAGGAAGTTCCTCTGTGCCCAACTCTCCAACCTGCCCAGTGTCCTTGGTGAGGAAGCCTGGAGCAACAGACTCTGTTCCAGTCTGCTTAAAGGGACAGTAGCAAAATGAAAAAGCTGCTGGTGGCTGCAGCTGCCTTAGTTGGAGCAGAAATCCATATGACCAGCATTTAGAGGGCTCACAGGTGTGCACAGTGCAGGAGGGACACCCCAGCAGGGGCTTGGGCCGGCCACACATCTGGGTTTGGTTTCTTTGCCTCTCCTGCCCTACAATGTAGCTGTTTCAGGGGAGCAGCAGCCAGACAGTTCCCCCAGTTTCCCAGCTGTGATCTTTGCAAATCCAGGGGAAATTTGCTGCACAGCCCCTGCTGAAACAAATCCTCCTGCTGCCTGCAAAGCAGGGCCAGCCTCACCAAAAATACCTGCTGCCTGAAGGAGGGGTTTGCCAGGAAAAGGGAGAAGCTGCTGTTCAGTGTTTTGCTGATGGAATATTAGTGACAAACCCACTGATGCTGCTCCCTGGGTCCTTTCTATTCATCCTCCTGATGTCCCAAACTTCAGCATCAGCCCCTCCCTGACCCATCTGAATGAGGAAGGGTTTGGTTTCCATGCCAAAACCTTGCAGGACGGCAGGTGGCTTCTTTGTGCCATACTCCTTGGCACTGTCATGGATCCAAGCAAGGTCCATGAGTTCTGGTGTCTTCCTGCCTCCAGGTTCCATGGGAGAGGAGTCTGGGGTTAACTGGGGACTGGGCTGGCTTCCAGCAGGCAGGCAAGTGAGGAGCTGGGGAAAAAGCTGAACAAATGTTCTTGCTGCTGAGAAGACAGCAAGAGAAGCTGAGAAGCTTCCTCTCTCTTGGTGCTTGCTCTGTGCTTTCTGCTGGTGGCTGGGCTGTGGGGTAAGAGCCACTTGGCTGTTCTGTGCAGGTCATTTATCAAAGGCACTTTTGGGGTGAGAAGTCAATTTATTTCCATTATCTCCTGTGCTTTTTGACCTTCTTTTCTCCATCCCCAGAGCCTGGGGCACTACAGAATCAGAGAATCATTTTGATTGGAAAACACCTTGAAAATCATCAAGTTGTTAACCCAGCACTGCCAGGTCACCATTAAACCAGGTCCCTCAGCACCACTTCTCCATGGTTTTGAAACCCCTCCAGGGATGGGGAATCCACCACTGCCCTGGGTAGTCTGGGCCAGGCCTCGACAATCCTCCCCTTTTTGGGGAAGAAACTGTTCCTCATGACCTACCCTAAACCTCCTCTGGTGCAATCTGAGGTTGTATCCTCTTGTCCTGGAGTTTGTTCTTTGGGAGAAGAGACCAGCCCCCACCTGGCTCCAACCTCCTTTCAGGGCATTGCAGAGAGCCAGAAGGTCTTCCCTCAGCCTTCTTTTCTCCAGGCTGAACAATCCCAGCTCCCTCTGCTGCTCCTCACCAGACCTGTTTTCCAAACCCTTCACCAGCTTCACTGTCCTACTCTGGATACATTCCAGCATTTCAATGCCCATCCTGGAGTGAGGGCCCCAAAACCGAACCCAGGATTCAAGGTGTGGCCTCGCCAGTTGCTGCCAGATGTGATCCTCCTGAGGATGCTGCAGGCTCTGTGTCCACACCATGCCCTCACCCTGCACTGCCTGCTGGCGTCTTACCTGGCCCACTCCTTCAGCTCCTTCACGGAGAGCATCTGGCCCTTGTGCAGCTGCACGACAGCGCTGACTCGCTGGCCCCACACCATGTCTGGAGGCCCAATCACAGCTACATCTGCAGAGGCAGCAGAGGACCTGGCCTGAGACACATGAGTCACACCCGGGGGCAAAGAGGGGCAGAAGAAGGGGTTCAGCAGCAGCCTGCTGCAGTGCTGTGCAGGGAAGAGCAGAGGGTGGAGGATGATGCTGTGGGATGTTAGTGCAGGACAGAGTGGGCATTCTGTGCTGACAGTGTCTCCAAGAAGAGAGCTTTTCACCACGGAGGCTCCATGGTGTGAGCGACTCAGTGTGACCAGGAAAGAAGATGATGCCGAGAGTGGCGTGGAGCCAGGGGCACCACTTCCCCCTCCTCACACAGGGTCGTGCACAAGGGCAGGACAGATTTAATTAGAGTCTCATTTCCAAAACGGGATGGAAGCTGCTGCTGACTCCGCACCCGGCCGCAGGCTTGGCGGGACAGAAGGCACCGCAGGATTGAAACGCAGCCTGCTCTTTGCTCAGGCCAAGGCTCCCCGGTGGGAAGGGTGGGAAAGAGCCTCCAGCAATGAACCCATGGGCACCTTCATGAGAGCCAGAGCTGTGTCCAGAGGCAGCTGGCACGGCACAGCACGGCTCGGGGAGCAGGGAAGAGCAGGGTACCTGCGATGTGCGGGTGCGCGAGCAGATGGCGCTCCACCTCCAGGGCGCTGATTTTGAACCCCCCGTTCTTGATGATGTCTACAGAGGTGCGACCCTTGATCCAGTAGACACCATCCTTGTAGGCTGCTGTGTCTCCTGAAAAACAAAGTGGGCTCCATCAGAGGCTGTCCCTTCACTTCTCTGCTTTTGCTGCAGATGTGGCACTTGAGTGATGACTCGGGCGGGTGCTGAGCTCAGCTCCCTGCATCGGCAGGTGGCTCAGCGTGACGGCCACGAGCATCTCTGGGGTGCCAGCCTTCCCCACACGACAGCCTGCTCATGGGGACATGCTGAAAGGGGACAGCCATTGCTTTTCTGTGGAGGGAAAGGGAGGAATAAGGCTGTGCACTCAGGAGCCCTTTAATATGGAAGCAACAAAAATCAGAGCCGGTGCTGCAGGTAGATGTGTTCCCCAGAACACTCCAAACATGGAACACAGAATCACAGACTGGGTTGGGTTGGAAGGGAACTTTCAAGGCCATCTAGTCCGGCCCCCCTGCAGTCAGCAGGGACATCTGCAGCTAGAGCAGGTTGCTCAGAGCCCCAAACAACCTGACTTGGAACGGTTCCAGGCATGTGGCATCTCCCACCTCTCTGGGTAACCTCAGCCAGTGCCTCTGAGCGACCTGGGACAGGGTGTCACCACCCCCAGCATAAAAAATGTCTCACTCCCTTCTATCCAGCCTAAATCTCTCTTTCTCTTTCAGCTCAAACCAATCACCCCTGCCACAACAGGCCCTGCTCAAAAGTCTGTCTCCAGCTTTCTGGTTGGCTCCTTTCAGTACTGAAAGGCCACAACAGGGTCTCTGCAAGCAGCCACAAGCCAAGTGTGCTCCAGCTGCTCAGCAGCCTCCTCATCTTCCTGGCAATCACTCACTAGAAAGACTTCAGTTGTCCCACCCTGGGAGGACAGGACTTCTTCTGGACCTCTGCCACACAGCCTCCGCCACACAGTCCCCAGCCTCATCTTTCTCCCACCCACCTGCCCATGTCAGAGATGAGACACTGACCTCTGGCAGCTTCTGAAAGCCACAGAAGGTCTTTCCCAGCAGCTCCAGCACCATATATGTGCCCTGACCACAGCCATCACCTCCTACTATGCCTGAGAGTGTCCTTTTGTTCTGGGGACTACCAGCTGGCCACACCACTGCTTGCAGGGGAGCTTCCCCCACTCCTGCATGATCACCACTAATAGAAAAAGATGAGGGAGGACACTGAGACCGTCCTAGCAACATGCTGGATGGGACCTGTCCTTTCTGTGGTGGGGAGAAGGCCTGTGGCAGGTGTGATCTGGTAATTAGCTGAGGCTGGGATGATTGAGGAGCAGGGTCATGTCAGCACAACCTGGCTAAATGCTTAACAAGCTGCTGCACTTTGATAGCTCCTTAAGATGATTACTCACATCCTGCTAATGGAGCCTTTGCCAGGCGTTGGTGGGGGGAGGGGGAGCTGGGGACCTCGTGTTTCCATTTCAGAGCCTTGATGGCAGCACCATAGGGGGCCCTTAGCTCTAACCACCCCCACCCCATGCCTCCCTCTCCATCCTCTCCTTAACGACGTGTGCTGCCATTGTGTCCACACACCCGGGCTGCTCCCCGCTGAGGCTTCGCTCACAGACCTCTTGCTGCTGCTGCTGGAAAGCTCCAGCGTGGAGACGAGACGGAGACTGGCAGTAGGGAAAGAGGCTTCCAACGAGACCAGGCTGATGTGGCACTGCTGAGGTTGCAGGAATTCTCCCAGAGGCACTTCTCTTGCAGTACGTGAACGAGTAAGTGTTCAAAATCTGGGCAATTTGAGCAACCCGGGGTCCTGGACCTCAGCATCACAGAATCACAGACTGGTTTGGGTGGGAAGTGACATAAAAGTTGATCTAATCCAACAGCCCCTGCAGTGAGCTGCAGATATCTGCTGCTGGAGCAGGTTGCTCAAAGCTTCTTCCAGCCTGGTCTGTTGGTTATCTACAACATCCCTGTAGCCAGGAGGTCATGGAGCCAGGAGGACCTGCTGAATCTCTGGTGCTGTGCAAGAACTATGCTGAGTGTGCTCTGAGGAGTCTGGGACCTGGGGACCCAAGGAGGAGCATCCAACAGCAGTTGGACTTGATGATCTTGGAGATCTTTTCCAACCTTAATCATTCTGTGATTCTGTCCCCACTGCCAAGGGCCACACAGACCTCATCATCTCCTTCAGAGATGAGGTCCCCTCAGAATACCACCCCAGCAGGGGTGAGCACACCCCATCATTCACTCCCCTCCTTCCCAGTGCTCCTTCTGGCCTGCTCAGTGCTGCTTTGGTGCATCTCACAGTCCAGGTACCCTGGGAGATGTCCATCAGCTACACAGTTCAGAAGCCCCTCGCTTCCAGCTCACCTCCAGCACACTGTGGTGCCTGCACGTGGTGTGCACAGACAGCACCCAGAGAGCTGTGGTGTCAGAGCCACGAGACAGCACCATCAGTCCTGAAATCTGGGTTGTGCCCCAGAAGAGCCACGTCCCCACTCAGCTGACACGTGCCACAGCACCGAGCAGCTCATCTTGCTCCGTACAGCCAGGGAGTGATGAATGGCTGCTGGGTCTGCCTGCCAGCGCTCTCCAGCACGTTGGAAGCTGGCTGGAATATTCTGAAGTTGTGGGAGAGCTTTCAGCTTGGGCTCTCTGGGTGTTTGGCTGCTGGGGGTTGAAAGGAACTCATGACTGAGGTGATAAACTGCCTTCTGTGGCTGGTGTCACTGTGGTATGTGTGAGTGACACGGGACTGGGGAGTGAACATTAATTAAAAGGTGGCACTGGGGGACTGCAGAGCTACGAGCTCAGGAGCTGCTTATTCCAACTGAGAAGACAGGGAGAGGAGAGGGAATTCAGACCTGGCTCAATGACACACAGCTCCCACACTGCTCTTCAGGTTTTAAGCACATGATAGCTGCCCCATTTGCTTTTCGCTCTGCTCCCTGGAATGGTTTGGTCCAGGAGACAGAACTGGGTGGGGGCAGGAGGTTTCTCTGCACCAAAGTCTCCTGGCGTGAAAGCTGAACGGCTCTGTGCCTCCTTCTTATCTCTCCTTACACAGTAAGGACTGAAGTCACATCTCCATGTGCCCTTGAGTCTGCTGGGGAGGTGTTTGCCACAGCTGATTTCTCCTGAGCCTATTTGCAAAGCAAACTGCGAGGGCAGAGCCTGTCACTGTGGCCTCATTGCTGCCCCACTCCCATCCTGAGCAGGACACACAAGCCCCAGCACTGCCTGGAGCCCACCTCCAGCAAGGGAAGTCTCCATGCTTTGCTTGCAGCAGTGGGATTTCAGGGGATGTCTGTACCACAAGCAAACACCTGAGCTGGCAGCAGTCTGAGCTCCCAGTGCCATGTGGACTATCCGTTCTGGCCTCACAAGCCATGCCAAGGCGATGCAGGTGCTGAGCTGGAGCCCAGGCCTGTTAGACTGGGCATGGTGCCCAGGGCTGGCTCAGCTGGGCAGCAGCTGGAGCCAGGCTGGCAGTGGGCTTATCCTCAGGAGCAAGCCTGCCTGGCCAACATCAGCATCTCTATGTGATCACCACCAGCATCCCTGCATGGACATCACCAGCACCTCTGCATGACCATTGCCACTTTTCCTGGCTGGTCATCACCAACATCCCTGTGAGGCCAACGCCAGCATCTTGGCACATCATCCTCTGCCCCCCACCAGCTCTGGCAGGAGCACAGCCAGGCTCTGCTCACTTCTGCCCACTTCTGCCCCTGCAGACATGTCCCACACTCGGAGAAGTGCTGCAGCCAACTGCAAAATGTGCTCTCTGAAGGAGAGGTTTTCAACATGCTCCCCACACGGCCAGGGGCAGGATGAAGAATGTTTTCAGACTGAGCATGGAGAGGAAGAGGAGATCCTCTCTTTGCCACTCACCTTCCATCCTGATGCTCCCCACAAATGCCATCGTGCTTGTCACACAGACCCCTCCAGCCCCCAGGCACAGCAGGTGGGGCAGCATGATTACAGTGATCATTGCGAGCTGCTGGAACCAGCTCTGAGATTCCCACCCCCCTCCAGTCTCTTTCTTTCTGTCTCCTCTCCCCCGCTGAGCCAAGCATCAGGGCCTTGCTGTCACTTCCCGTGCTGAGAGGACGGAGCACGCTCCAGGGGACCAGCGTCCGCTGAGGACAGCCACATTACCCTCTGCCCTGTGCCATCTGCTACCAGCCCAGCACATCCCAATACAGCACAGTGCTCCCTGCCTCCCAGGCCAGCAGGGGTTTCCAGTGGGACCAGTTAAAAGGATGCTGCCAATGACCCTCCCCAACATGCTGCCTTTACTCAGAGCTATGCCACTTGCGAACCTGGCACTGCACCAACAGCTTGTGCTAAGGGCTGTGCCCATCCTGGGGGTCCTGATGTGATCCTGTTCCTGAACCACCACCCCATCTTGTGTGACATGGGCACAACTGCCCACGCTGTCATTTGAACATCTCTCCACTTTGTGCAAACTCCTCAGGGCAGGGCTCCCTTGTGTGAAGTTTGTCCAGCAGCTCCAGGGCTGATGTGCCTGAAGAGGAGCCTATCCTGTGCCTTGGGACTCTTCTGCCTCTGGACCTGTCTGGTCCTGCTCCCGGGTGACAGAAAGACTGACATGAGCTTGCAGCAGTGACACCATCTCAGTTTGAGAATGGTGAACCCAAACAACACTCTGTCACCTCTCCATCTTCACTCCCAAAGTCTTTCTCTTCTTCCACCCTCCCAGCTCCCCAGGGAGATGGTTGGCTTCCCATCCTTGGAAATGTTTAAAAGAGGCAGAGATGTGGTGCTGAGGGACATGGTCCAAGAGGCAGAGATGTGGTGCTGAGGGACATGGTCCAAGAGGCAGAGATGTGGTGCTGAGGGACATGGTCCAAGAGGCAGAGGTGTGGTGCTGAGGGACATGGTCCAAGAGGCAGAGATGTGGTGCTGAGGGATATGGTCGTAGAGGCAGAAATGTGGTGCTGAGGGATATAGCTTGAGAGGCAAAGATATGGTGCTGAGGGACATGGTCCAAGAGGCAGAGATGTGGTGCTGAGGGACATGGGTCAAGAGGCAGAGATGTGCTGCTGAGGGATATGGTCCAAGAGGCAGAGATGTGGTGCTGAGGGACATGGTCCAAGAGGCAGAGATGTGGTGCTGAGGGACATGGCTTAGCACCAGACTCGGCAGAGTCAGAGAATGGTTGGACTCGATCACCTTTTCCAAGCAAACCACCTTGGTGACTCCATGGCCCCAGGACAGCAGGGTCAGCACAGCCATGCCTATGCTCAGGCGCTCAGCACGGAGCCATGAACAGCAATTCTTCCTTCACTGCCAGCTGTGCAGGTAAGGAGATTGTGGCTGATGAGAAGATTATGGTCTCTGACACCACGTCCCCGCCTCTGCTTGCCCAGGCCACCTCCAGCCAGGCTCCTTTCATCAGACAAAGCACCCAGCAGCAGAAGTGCCTGCGGTAGGTGGCTCGGCTGATGCCGCTGAGGCGGTGGCTGATTGTTTCCCTGACAGCAGCCCTCGCTGCTACCTTTGGATTCATTTCAGGATGCTCAGCGGGCATCTGCTCCGCGACATGTGACAGGATCTGCTCAGCTGCATACTGAGCAGGAGCTGGGGTGGGCTGTGCCTGGCCACAGGTTCAGACAACCACGGAATCGTTAAGGTTGCAAAAGACCTCGCGGTCAGTCGCCAACCCAACGCCACCGTGGCCACCAAACCATGTCCTGAAGCAAAAATGACAGAACCACAGACTGGTTTGGGTTGGAAGGGACCCTGAAGGTCATCGAGTCCAAGCCCCCTGCAGTGAGGAGGGACATTTTCAGCTACAGCAGGTTGCTCAAAGCCTCATCCAGCCTGGCCTGTTGGATATCTACAACTCCCTGAAAGCAGGTTGGAGCCAGGTGGGGGTCAGGCTCTTCTCCAGGGCAAGAGGAAATGGCCTCAAGTTGCCCCAGGGGAGGGTTAGGTTGGAGTGGAGGAACAATTTCTTCCCCAAAAGGGTTGCCAAGCCCTGGAACAGGCTGTCCAGGGAAGTGGTGAAACCAGGTGGAGTTCCAGGGCTTGACAATCCTTTTGGGGAGGAAATTGTTCCTCATGTCCAACCTAAACTTGGGCATGCCTGGCCCAAACAAGGCTGCCATGGAGACCCTGTTTGTAAACCTGAACCCCAGAGACTTCTGCAATGAGGTCCTTCAAGTTGCAAAATCCTTGCTGCAGAGATGAAGAGGCCCTTGTGATTCTGCCCCTCCTTTGCAGAGCAGAGCTCCCCCAGTGATAACGTGGTGCTTGAGCTGCCCTCCCAGGACCTGCTGAATGAGAGCCTCTTCGCTCCCAAGAGCAAACCTACCCTGGAGCTCCAGCACCCAGCACCCTTATCCACGGGGTCAGCTTGTTCCTGGCAAACATATCAACATGGAAGGTGTCTTGAGCAAATATTTGAACCAACTATTGACCAAGAGAGCACTCTGGCTGGAGAAATGAAATGCTGACCAGCTTGGAAGAGCTCTGAGAGAGCAGAGAGGAAAAATGAGACTTTTCAGGCAGATCATGAGGAATGGTGACTTTAGCTCAGTCTGGGATGGAGAGCTGGGACTGTGTTAGGACATCAGAATCCCCAGCACAAGAGTGACATGGACCTGTTTCAGCAGAGACAGAGGAGGCCACAGCAATGATGTGAGGGCTGCAATTCCTCTGCTGTGAGGCCAGGCTGAGAGAGTTGGGGTTGCTCCAGAGACACTTTCTGGTGGCCTTTCAGTACTCAAAGGGGCTGAACAGGAAGCTGGGCACAGGCTTTTTTATCTGGGGCTGTCGGGACAGGACAAGGGGTGATGGTTTGAAACCACAAGAGGAGAGATTTAGGCCAGAGGGAAGAGAGGATTTTTACCACTGAGGATGATGAGACACCGTCCCAGGCTGCCCAGAGATGTGGGAGATGCCCCATGCCTGGAACCATTCCAGGTCAGGTTGTGTGGGGCTCTGAGCGACCTGCTCTAATTGCAGATGTCCCTGCTGACTGCATGGGAGTTTGTCTAGATGACCTTTAGAGGTCCCTCCCAACCAAACCCATTCTGTGATTCCACGTTCTGCTGGAAGAAAACAACAGCAATGAGGCTGCCCTCAGAATGGCTCTGTCCCAGCAGCTTCACTAAGCAACTCAGCTCTACAAACGGGTGCTGAGGAGAAGCTGGCACTGAGGAGCTGCACCCCGGGAGGAGCCCAGCTGCAGCCAACACAGCATCCCTGCTCAGGAGGGACAGATGTCACTGGGATGCCTGGAAGGCCAAGATGAAGGCTTGTTTGGCAGCAGACGTCACCAGCCTCGCAGCGGCGCCAGCGCCGGCTCCGCCGCAACGTGCAGGCTGCGGCTGAGAGCCAAAACCTGGCACGCCGAGATGGCACAGGAGCAAGACAGCACCAGGCTGACTAACAAACTGTCACCTGGCCTTTCCTGGCTTCTGGGAGGTTTGTCACCATGCCAGCGTTGTCTCTACACCTATTCCCTGGCGTCTGAAGCTCCCCAGAAGGCACGTGGCAGGCGCTGCCCAAGCAGCTGTGAGGCAGGACAGCAGAGGCACCCGAGGACACGTGCTGCAGGGTTTGCAAACCCAGGCCATGCAGGCTACCAACACCACGAACAGAGACTGGCCCAGCAGAGCCATGTCCAGAGGATTTGGCTGTTTGCAGCTGCAATATGAAGTTTTCCCCCTGGGCTTGGTACTGGGACCAGTTCTGTTTAGTGTCTTCATCAATGAACGAGGGAATTGAGGAACCTTCTTCACTGAGTTTGCAGACATCAAGTTGGGCAGGAGCATCCATCTGCTTGTGGGTAGGAGGCTCCACAGAGGGATCTGGTCAGGCTGGACTAATGGGCTGATGACAGTAGGATGAGATTCAACCAGCTAGGTCCTGTCCTTGGGTCACAACAACCCCATGAAGACTCCAGACTTGGGGCAGAAACTGCCCAGTGGAAAAGGACCTGTAGTGAAACGCCAGAGGCTGACTTGGTGCTGGTGGAACATGCTTGCTGACACAGCAGGCTGGGGCTGCTCCTTTAACAGTTTCCTGGCTGCTGGAGCAGCTTCTCCAGGTTTCAGAAGCATCTGTGGAAAAATGTGGAGGTGAGGAGCCCACGGAGGCAAGCTGAGCCTCCAGTGTGGGGGGGATGCTGGTGGTGGGCTCCTCCCTGCCAGCAGCAGAATGTGGTTTGAGCTCTTTCTAATATTAATTAGACCTTTTGATGTTAATGAATCACTCCAGATTTTGCAAAGTTTTGGCTTTTAAATGCTTCCTGTACTCCTTGGGGAGCTGGGCTGCAGAGCAGGGATATCTTACAGCCACTTTTCAAAGAGACACTGACCAGCTGCACACAGAAAGGAGCTGTGTGGCTGCTTCATAGAATCATAGAATGGTAAGGTTGGAAGGGACCTCAAGGATCATCTAGTTCCAACCCCCTGCCATAGGCAGGGACACCTCCCACTAGCACAGCTCACTCAAGGCCTCCTCCAACCTGGCCTTCAACACCTCCAGGGAGGGAGCAGCCACAACCTCCCTGGGCAACCTGTGCCAGTGTCTCACCACCCTCACTGCAAACAACTTCCTCCTAACATCCAGTCTAAATCTCCCCTCTGCCAGTTCAAACCCATTGCCCCTTGTCCTGTCATTACAAGACCTTGTCAATAGTCCCTCCCCAGCCTTCCTGTAGGCCCCCTTCAGATACTGGAAGGCTACTCTGTCTCCTCCAAGCCTTCTCTTCTCCAGGCTGCAGAGCCCCAACTCTCTCAGTCTGACCTCATAGCAGAGCTGCTGCAGCCCTCTGAGCATCTTCGTGGCCTCCTCTGGACCTGCTCCAACACTTCCATGTCCTTCCTGTGCTGGGGGCTCCAGAACTGCACACAGGACTCCAGGTGGGGTCTGAGGAGAGCAGAGTCAAGGGGCAGAATCCCCTCCCTTGCTCTGCTGCCCACACTGCTCTTGATGCAGCCCAGCACTCAGTACTTCTTAGGGGACAGTTTGTCATCTCCTCACCACAGCTGGACCTGCCCTGTGATCACTGAGAGAAATCAGGGAATCACAGAATCATTTTGGTTGGAAGAGACCTTGAAGATCCTGGAGTCCAACCATTAACTCAGCACTGCCAGGTCACCACTACACCATGTCCCTCAGCAGCACATCTTCATGGCTTTGAAACACCTCCAGGCATGGGGACTCCACCATTGCCTTGGGCAGCCTGGACCAGGCCTTGACAACTCTCCCCTTTTTGGGGAAGAAATTCTTCCTCATGTCCAACCTAAATCTCCCCTGGGGCAATCTGAGGTGGTCTCCTCTTGTCCTATGGCTTGTTCTTTGGGAGAAGAGAGCCCTGCTGGGATGCTGATGATGCTCCACTCCTGCCACACTTGACACCTGCTCTTCCACTTTTCCCAGAGCTTTTAAGGTTGTTTTTTACCCAACTCCAGGAGGAATCCCCTGCTGTCAGCTGCTCTCCTGGCATGGTGATCTCTTATTTCCAGAGATCCTGAGTGAAGAGCTCACTCTCCTGCATTCCTGAACCTGGAGAACTGCTGATGTTGGGGTGCCAGGCAGGCTCCCAGCTGGCACATCCTTGGGAAGCATGCCAGGAAGCAGTTGGAATCATCCCCCTTTGCCCTTCCCTGGTGCCTTTCAGCCAAGGATCTCCAAGCACAATGATCCAGAGGGTAATTAAGCAGAAAGGAGAACATCTGGCAGGGCAGTATTGGGATGCAAAGGGCCTCCATGGATGCTCACACCGAGGAGCAGTGGGCAGGAGGTTGTGCATCCATCTCTGATCTTCCCTGGGATTAACTCCTACCTCTCTCCTGCTTCCCCAGAATGGTCGTTGATGCTCCTGATCTGTCCCTGGCTGAGACAGAGCTCACCCTCCAGCACAGACACACATCAGTGTTTAAAGCAAAGATTTATTTTCCAGGCAGGATTGATCCAACAGCCTGGGCAGGTGAGGAGCCTGAGCCCTGATCCTGACACTGGCACTGGGTGGGAGCTGAGCAAAAATCTATGGATTCAACCTCTCTTTGCCCAAATGGGGCTTTGTGGGGGCAAGTCTTGGCCCCTGGGGCTGGTTTCACTTTCACATGTGGTTGAATGTGAGCAGACAGGAGCCCAACCCCCCTCAGCCCAACCATGACAACCATCCTGACCACCCATGGGCTGCTCTACCAACTCATGATGGCCATCCTGACCTCTTAAGATTTGTGACAGCCACCCTGACCAGTCCTGATGGCCATCCTGTCCACTTGTGATGGCCACCCTGTGCCCTTGAGGCCTGTGGTGGCCACCCTTCCCACCTGTGATGGCCACCCTACCCACCTGTGCTGGCTACTGCTTGCAGGGAGGTCTTCCTGCCTTTGAGCACAGCTTTTCAGCCCTGTAGATCAAGTCCACCCCAGGCTATACACAGCCCAGCAGCAGACCACAGAAGTGCTCTGTCCCAGTCTGAACAATGAGCTTTAGAAAACTCCTGCAGCAATGAGTTCCATGCACCCACCACACCTCACACAGACAAATGCTTCCTTTCACAGCTTTCACCTCTTTCTAGGCCAGTTCAGTGTCTCACTGCTGTCCTAAACACATGGAAGATATTTTTTTGTAGGTAACACAGACACAGTGGGACTGAGTAGCTGCAGAGCACGGCATGGAGGTGACACTCCTGTGGCCACTCTGCTCATCTTCCCATCCCTCTGATGACAAGCTCCCAGCCCAATCCCAACACTCCAAGAAACGATTTCTTCCCACTGCCAGAGGCTCCTGTGCTTGAGGAAAGACACATGAGGAGATGTGGGGTGGACAAACGATTGGACAGCAAGTCTGTAGGAACAGAAGAACTCATCCCCTCTGCCACCAAGTGCCTAGCATGAGGGGCTGAGGGAGCGGAGAGTGAGTGATACATCTCCATGAGGGACAGAAGCCTCTCTCTCCTTCCCTCCCTTCCTCCCTCCCTCCTCAGGCACTGAAAGCTGCACGGCTAGATCCCCCATCTGCTCCCATGCATCACCCAGACTTCACTCCAGTTTATTAGCTGGAATAAATCATAACTATTTCGTTATCTATCAGCGGCGCTGGGCGGCGGGAAGGCGCAATCCATCACCCCGACGCTCCGCGCGACCCACCGCCATGCCAGGAGCTTTCCAGTCTATTAAACAAGATGGATACAGCTCCCTGGGATGGACCAGGGGGGCTTTATTTATGGAGCACTGGGAAGAGGGAGGCCACCAACTGTGTGGTGCCCCACGGAGCTGCTCCTGTGAGCCCCTTGGACCGGGCGAGGCAAGCAGCAAACCCTGCGGCTGCGAGAGGCAGAGTCCCCCCCGAGCGTAGGGCAAGGCTGGAAGATGGGGTGGTAAAGCAGGACCCAGGTTGAATCAGGTGTCCAGGTGCAGAGGCAGGAACTTGAGGTCGTGCACAAGGAAGAGGAGTTCTTGTCCCAGGAGATCAGCAGAAGGCTCCCACCCCACCTCTGCTCAGCACCCCAGACTCACCGCACAGAGAGGAGAGCCCAGCGCTGCTGGAGCTCCCCTGAGGAGGATCCTCAGGGTTCCCCAGAGCTGTTGTGTCCAGAAATGCTGGCACTGGAGTGCCAGGATTTTGCTCCAGGCTCTTTTCAGTGTTACACCTTCTCCTTCACTCCTGCCCATTATGACAGTGAAGATGCTCTCCAGCTCAGCAGAGGCCAGGGGGCTTTGCCAGTGCACAGTGCAACCCCAGCACTTCTGCACATCCTCCACCACGTCCTACTGCCTGGGGTACTGCCACCCAGGTGCCACCCTTACACTCTTATTACTATTTCATGAATGCTCCCACAAACTGCTACACCACCTGAGGTGCAAAGATCCAACAGTTCAGTGAGGGTGACACAAAGCAGCTCTGAGCACAAACTCAGCAAGCTCAGCCCCCTGGCTGCTGCTCTTTCTGTGCCAGAGCTGTCAGAAATCCCAGCACCCACCCAGCAGACAGGAACCTTGGAAATGGCTGCAGGTCAGCTCTTAACTCAGGAAACCAACCTCATCCACACAAGACTGTGTCTCTCCAAGCCACATCTCCTTTCAGAAGCAACAGCACTATTGCTGCTAGTAACACTCTGGCTGAATAGGAGAATCACAGAATCAAAGAACTGTTTAGGTTGGAAAAGACCTTTAAGATCATCAAGACACACACCAGCACCTCAGTGCCCTTCTTGGAGTGAAGGGCAGCCACAGGAGCATATCTCAGAGCTGCAGCTGTTGAGACTCCTGTCCTCTTTCCTCTCCCATCTCTTCTCCACTCCCCTCCCTTCTCCTTCCTTCTCCTTCTATCCTCTCCTCTCCCTTATCCCCTCCACTCCACTGCTGTGCTATGCTCCAGAGGCAGTGGCAAGAAGGTCTTTGGGACCACAACAGGTCTCACCTCTGCAGGCTGTGCAGGGTGGGAAAGATGTGCAAAGGGCAGAAGTCTGAGAGACCTCAGCTTTACCCCTTGGATCAGGCCTGACAGGGATGTTTTGGAGTTCCCTTCTGACCCAGAAGAGGATCCAAGAACCTGCAGAAAAGGTGAGATCAAGGTCTGGCTCTGGTTAACTTTGACGCCGGAAGGGTTTTCCTGCCACATGTCCCTGCTGAAGCAGCTGGGGATGTGAGGCAGCAGCAGGGGAGCAGAGCAGGATGGAGCCAGCCTTGGAGGGCAGCCTGGTTCACATAACATGTGTGCTGAAGTGCTGGTGGGATGAGGGGTGAGCAGAGAGAGGTGATGACCCTTCAGCAGCCCAGGCAGGCAACCTGTGAGCCCTGGACATGTGCTGCTGCCCAACCTGTGGAGGATCCAAACCCCAGAATTTCAGAGGAGCTAATTAGTGCTAATTAGCTACAATTTGTGCTGGTAACCTCTGTTCTTGGCCAAGATGGCTGGTGGTGGTGACAAACATTATTCACTGCCATGCAATAAATCAAGCTGAAGTTGTTCTGTTCCTTAGCCCATCATTTAGCATTTCATTAACGAGATCTCTGCACATCCATCACTGCTGCTGGGGCTGCTGCAGTCCCTTGCACCAGCGAGGCTGCCCCCAGTCAATCCCAGCAGAGCAGCAGAGAGACTGGGATTTACCAGGTTAGCATCCTGCTGAGCATCCACCAGGCACTGGTGACTCATCAGATGATGTAGCCCAGTGGAGTGCAACCAGTAGGGCTGGGGAGGAGATTTGCCACCTGTACTCAGCACTGGTGAAGCCACAGCTTGAATACTGGGTTCAGTTTTGGGCCTCTCACTCCAAGAAGGACTTTGTGGTGCTGGAGTGAGTCCAGAGAAGGGCAGCAAAGCTGGAGAAGGGTCTAAAGCACAAGTCTTGTGAGGAGCAGCTGAGGGAACTGGGGTTGTTCAGCCTGCAGAAAAGGAGGCTGAAGGGAGACCTTCTGGCTCTCTGCAACTCTGTGAAAGGAGGTTGAAGCCAGGTGGGGATTGGTCTGTTCTCCCATGTGACAAGCCATAGGACAAGAGGCAATAGCCCCAAGTTGCCCCAGAGGAGGTTCAGGTTGCGAATGAGGAACAATTTCTTTCCCTTGAGGGTCATCAAGGCCTGGACCAGGCTGCTCAAGGCAGTNCTCAGGGCTTGGAGAGGAGCTGGCTGCTCTCCTTGCATGTCTCAGGGCTTGGAGAGGAGCTGGCTGCTCTCCTTGCATGTCTCAGGGCTTGGAGAGGAGCTGGCTGCTCTCCTTGCATGTCTCAGGGCTTGGAGAGGAGCTGGCTGCTCTCCTTGCATGTCTCAGGGCTTGGAGAGGAGCTGGCTGCTCTCCTTGCATGTCTCAGGGCTTGGAGAGGAGCTGGCTGCTCTCCTTGCATGTCTCAGGGCTTGGAGAGGAGCTGGCTGCTCTCCTTGCACGTCTCAGGGCTTGGAGAGGAGCTGGTTGCTCTTCTTGCATGTCTCAGGGCTTGGAGAGGAGCTGGCTGCTCTCCTTGCATGTCTCAGGGCTTGGAGAGGAGCTGGCTGCTCTCCTTGCATGTCTCAGGGCTTGGAGAGGAGCTGGCTGCTCTCCTTGCATGTCTCATCAACTGGTACATGGTGTCAGAACCTAGTGCCCTTCATGGAGGTGATGGGTTTCCTAGCAAACCCCAGACCAAAGCTTCCTCAACATTTGAAGCAAGTTTTGCTTGCTCCTAGGAAAGGAGTGAGATCTTCACTGCCTGGTCAGACAGAAGGGTCTGAATGGTCATCTTGCTTGCCAGACATGAGCTGTGCAGTCACCAGTTCAGCCCAGCATGGGGAGGGTTGCTCTTGTCTTCTCTGCAAACCCTCCAGTGCTGGCGTGAGCTCTGTCAGGAGGTGAGGACATTCAAAGACAAGGATATGCTGAGGATGGTCCTGGTTGCTCCCACACCTCCCCTTGAAAGAATATCAGAGAGCAGTAGGTGGCTGTCATGCTTCCCAGGCCACTGCCACTGAGGCAGAGCAAGATTTGGATGCTGTTATGGATCCCTACCTGCATGAAATCTGGAGGTAATTGAATGGCTCAGGAGAATGGAAATCAATTCATTAGAAGGTTTGTTTACAGATCTTGCCACCAACAGCCCCACCAGCAGCAGCTCCAGCAGCAGGTGTACCTGCAAAGCACCATTCACTTACATAATCAAATTGCCAAGTGGATTTGCAGCTCAGGGGAGCCCTCCCCTCACCCTTCCCAGCTCCCATCAGCACTGCTGGCAGGCACAGACCTCCAACTGACAGCATCTGGGGCTTGGAGGTGGGGGGATGTAGGTAGATGTCTCAGTGTAGAATCACAGAATGCATCAGGTTGGAAGGGAGTCCTGAGGGTCATCTTGTCCAGCCTCCCCAAATCACAGAATCACAGAAACATTCAGGTTGGAAAAGACCCTCAGGATCACCAAGTCCAACTGATATCCCTACTCTACAAGGCTCACCCTAAACCATATCCCCAGGCCCCACATCCAAATGACTTTTAAACACATCCAGGGTCACTGACTCCACCACCTCCCTGGGCAGCACATTCCAATGCCTGACCACTCTTGCTGGGAAAACGTTTCCTAATGTCCAGTCTAAACCTACCCAGCTACAGCTTGAGCCCTCTTGTTCCCTCCTGTTCTATCATTATTTACCTGTG
>VWYK01001872.1:5870-20797 GCA_013399775.1 Semnornis frantzii | reverse complement strand
TTCTAGCCGGAGTTGCCCCTGCCTCATGTCGGTGCAGGTCAGAACTGGATGATCTTTGAGCTCCCTCTTAAGCAGAGAATCACAGTGTGGGTTTGGTGAAGAGCAGTTCTCCCCTCTCTCTCTCTCCTGTGCAGTACTGCGTGTGGACCGATGGGCTGAACGCCCTGCTGGGCAAGGACATGCTGAGCGACCTAACGCGGAACGACCTGGACACGCTGCTCAGCATGGAGATAAAGCTACGCCTGCTCGACTTGGAAAACATACAGATCCCAGATGCTCCCCCTCCCATCCCAAAGGAGCCCAGCAACTACGATTTCGTTTATGACTGTAACTGAGCCTGCCACCCAAACTGGAAGTGCTGTAACTGGAGAGGGGTTAAAAACGAAACGGTGTGAAGGGAAGGGCGGGAGGGGGGGGAGGGGAAAAAAAAAAAAAACCAAACCGCGAAACAAAGCGACCCACTCGCGAGCCTTGGATTTTGGCTTTGGAGAGGAGCGCAGGAAGACCTGCGGTCCTACCCGTTCCCTGCATCCCTCCCTTCCACATTCCCATCTTCCCCATTGCTCATCCAAATCCACACTGCTTTAATGAACTTGTGAGTGCGGGGCGCCCCGGGCTTGCTGCAGGCAAGAAGCTGCCGCTCGGAAGCACCTTCCCCAGGACTTTTTTTAACCTTTTTAATACCGGAATAGACAATTCCTAACTGAAGGATGAGGCTACCAAACTGCATGCCTGTGACACCCACTCGGCAGGGCAGAGGCTTTAACTGGAAGGAGTGAGGGAGGTAGGGAGCAGAAGCAGCTACTGTAAGCAGAAGATTTCCCCCCCCGGAGGCTCCCCAAGAGTCCGCTCACAACCGAATCCCGCGCAGCGCCGGCCGCCGTCGACCGCTCCCCAGCGCTTGCTCCGCTCGTCACTGCCATTCTTCTTGCCACTGTCACCTCGACTCTTTGCCACCAGCATTCACCCATCTGGGCTCCCACAACAGAAGGTCTGCAGAGTATTTTTTTTTTGTCGTTGTGGTTTTTTTTGCTGCAGCAGCTTTTAACTTCTTTTCCTCCCAGCTCCTAACTAGCTCCACACTGGCAGAACGCTCGCACCAGCTGCGTATGAAGCCTCTTGTGTGTCCCATCCCTCTGGCATTCCAAAAATTGGCTTGGCTCTATCCAAAAGTGACTTTTTTTATTGTATATATATTTTTTTCTTGGTCCAAAGTTTCAACAGCAGTTTCCAGAGGTGAATTACAGCTGCCAAACATCCAGGTTGACGTCGTCGTCGTTGCTACAGCGTTAGAAACTCGCAAGGGATTTGGGTTTGGTTTCGTTACGGGTTCTGATTTTGTTCTCTCTTTATCCCTTCTTTTTTTTTTTTTTTAATTTTATTTTGCCAACCAAATATATTTAATGAAAACTAATTTCGTTGTGAGTACTTTTGGGGGGACAATATTTTTACTTTTTTTTTTCCCCATTTGGAAGGTTTGCCCTGAAAAGGGGGGGGAAAAAAAATAAACAAAATAAATGAATAAATAAATAATGTTNGGGTTGGAACTGGATGAGCTTTGAGGTCCCTTCCAACCTTACCATTCTATGATTTCCACTGCCATGGGCACATGAGCACTGCTGTGAGGAGAAGCCCTTGTGAAATCCCAAGTCACAGCATATACTGATGTGTCCACAGGCATCTTAAGGCATTTTCTGTGTTTGCTGAAGGAACTCTCATCCTCCCATCGAGTGTTTCTGGTTTCAGATTGGTACTGGAAAGGTTTGGACTTTACAGGGTGGGTTCCTTCCCTCCTCACAGTCTTCTGGGTGTGTTGCCAAGTTCAATGTCTTTTAATCCAGGAGTGCTGATGGGTGGGTTTGGATGAGCCTGGCAGCCCTTCCCACCCCACCACACAAGGGGTCTCTTTGTGTGGGTTCCTCTCCTACTCAGAGCCAGTTGGAAAAGACTGTGAAGGGCTTTGGTCAGAGCTTGTGCTAGTGAGAAGCCTTAGAGGGTGGTTGCAGTTTAGTTAAGACTCAGAAGACTTGCTGGCTGGGATAGGATGAGGAGCAATGGATGGAAGCTGCAGCACAGGAGGTTCCACCTCAACACAAGGGAGCACTTCTTGACTGGAAGGGTCCCAGAGCCCTGGCACAGGCTGCCCAGAGAGGCTGTGGAGTCTCCTCCTCTGGAGCCTTCCAAGGCCTGTCTGGATGTGTTCCTGTGTGCCCTGAGCTAGATTGTCTGGTCCTGCTCTGGCAGGGGGGTTGGACTGGATGATCTCTTTGGGTCCCTTCCAACCCCTGACATCCTGTGAGCCTGTGACCTCAACCAAGCTGACCTTTGTTCCATCTAGCTCTGGGGCAAATAGCCTAAGTGACCTCACACCAGGAGAGGAGAGAAAAGATGTCCTGCAGGTGCAACCCAAAGGAGGGTGAGGAGACCATTGTATGAATTCAAGCACGAGGAGCCTTTGAAGATGTGTTTGCAGCATCTCCTGAGTGCCTTGGATCCAACAGGAGATGTTCAGCTGATTTAAGTGGCAATGGATGGTAAAGTAAGGAAAAAAGAGACTCTGAGTTAAACACTGGAGTAAGGAATTTCAGTGGGCCTTGAAGATTGAGTCTGAATGAGAACAGGGGTGTGCAATGTGAGATGTGGGAGTCTGAGATGTTTCATTCTCTGAAGCCTTGTCAGACTACAGCAGGCATTGTCAGAAGTGAGTGGAAGCAAAGGCAGTGCCTGCCACAGGATTTTGGAGGTGTCACCATAGAATGGGCTGGGCTGGAAGGGACCTCTAAAGCTCATCCAGTCCAACCTCCTCTGCACTCCAGGCCTTTACAAACAGACACCCTCTATCCTCCTTGTAGCCCCCTTCAGGCCCTGGCAGGCTGCTATTAGGCCTCCCCAGAGCCTTCTCCAGGCTGCACACCCCCAGCTCCCTCAGCCTTTCCTCATAGCAGAGGTGTCCCAACGCTCCTGATCATTTTTATGGCCCTCAGTTGCTAGAGCTGTCCCACAAGCTTAGCATCAGAGAATTAAAACCCAGTTTAATGATGAACAAGGATCCCACTGCTTCCCATTCATTTAAAAAGGGAGAATGAAAATGGCAAATTCATTTTCTCACACTGTTGTGTGTTCCAGAGAAAGCTTTTAAGGCTTAGCATTCAAGGGGCTGCAGCAGGAGGAAAAAAAAAAATTGCTATTGAAGTTTCCTTGTCTAATTTCAAAACATTAAGTGGGTAATTGCTTGTAAAAGCCATGAAGGGGAGAGAGAACAAAACCAAAAACCAACCAACCACCAAAAAAAAAAAATCAGTCTAATTTTAGCTCCTGCTCTTGCAACGACTTTGCTTTTCAAAGTGAGTGCATTCTTTTATCAGGAAAACTTGAATCAAGAGGAGATCTGGATTTAAATTCAGCTGCTCCTAAGGACAGGGAGATGCTAAGCAATGCAAAGGCACCGAAGGGAGCTGTGTGCCAGGACAGCAGCTTGCACTCTGGGCTCGCAGTGCTGCTGTTCAGAAGCAAGCTCTTGCTCGCCGTGGAGAGCTCATTTCTTAAACCTGACAAGTGGGGGGAAGCAGAATGTTCTCTTGAANGACCGTGGGGGGACCTTAGAGCTGCCTCCCAATACCTAAGGGAGGCCTGCAAGAAAGCTGGAGAGGGACATTTTACATGTGGTGATTGGACAAAGGGCAATGGCTTTGAGCTGAAAGGGTAGATTTAGATTAGGTATTAGGAAAAAAGAATTCCCAGTAAGAGTGGTGAGGCACTGGAACAGGTCACCCAGAGCAGATATGGATGCCATATCCCTGGAAGCATTCAAGACCAGGCTGGATGGGGTCTTAGAGACCTGGTCCAGTGGGAGGTATCCTTGCCCATGGCAGGGGGGTTGGAACTAGCTGACCTTTAAGGTCCCTTCCAAACTAAACCACTCTAGGACTCTGTTTTGTGCCTCAGATGCAGTTCCACCACCTCTGCAGAGGGTAAACTCCCTGCAAACTGCAGAAGGCATTTGTAGGACAGAGTTGTTGTTTTCATTTCCTGCTGGCTGAGCTGTCATTGCTTTCCCCAGAGCTTGCTAAATCAGGATGAGGCTTGCTCCGTGCTCTCTCCCTCCCCAGATGATAATTATATTTGAATATTAAACATCCACATGGCTTACACAAGCTCCCTGATTAACAGAGCACTTAGCCATGCAGCAAGAGAGGGTTGATTTCAGTCTGATGAACAGACACCCAAACTCAGGTGGCTGCTAGCAGACCTGGGTGGGCAGAGAGGCAATTTTACCTCTCCCTGAGTTGTTGCTACATGCTCAGAGCTGCTGCCAGTAGTGACTCTTGTGGCTGATGTGTGCTTTGGGTTGGCTACCACTGCTCATTTCAGGAGGCTGAGCAAGGTGCTGCCTGATCATTCAATGTCACTCCAGCTGCTTCATGCCTCTTTGGGACTTATTCAGAGGTAAAAGGATTGAAATGGGTTCCTCATTCCCTTTTCTCTGTGAAATCAGGCTGAAACTCACTGTCAAATGCCCAAGTTTGTTGGGGCAGGGTTTAAAATGGATGTTGGGAAGAGCCAGGAATTTTTATAGCAAGGTGATTTCAGAGTGCTGATTCAGAGATCATTGTCCTGCAGCAGCCTGGGGAGGGCAAGGTCAGGAAGAACTGGAGGCACTTTCAAAGCCGTTTAGCAGCATATTTGCATTTTGTTTGCACTTCTAGCTGGGAGGCCTTGAAGGTCTGTGAAGAGCAGAGCTGGGCTGGTGGTGCTTAGCTTGCAGGGACACAGGGAGGGCAAAGGAAACGCTGCATTAGCCTCTCTTCTCCACGTGGAGAGGTTGGCAGTGGAAGCAGAAGGGGTTTCTGAGCTTGTGGGTTTGTCAGCAGAGCCTTTCTCAGCTTTGCTGAAGGTGCCCTGCAGAGAACAGGAGCTGAGGTGGTTTAAACAGACTTGGAAGAGCCAAACAAGCCTAACTCGTGGTGGAAGGCTCACCCAAAGCCTCCCTCTCCCTCTGTGGCTCTTGTTAATAGGCCATTTGATGTAAGATATGAGCTATGGGACAGTCAAAAAGCTGGAGGACCTCAGTGCTGCCTGTTCCAAGCAGGATGCTGGCCTGGCCTTGAATTTCAGCTCTGGGAGGATATGGCTACAAGACCACATAGAGGATGGGAGGGAAAAGGGAGAGCTAATCCAATTTTACCAGGGGATTATAGAATAGAATCATAGAATCAACCAGGTTGGAAGAGACCTCCAAGCTCACCCAGCCCAACCTAGCACCCAGCCCCAGCCAATCAACCAGAACATGGCACTAAGTGCCCCAGCCAGGCTTTGCTTCAACACCTCCAGGGACAGTGACTCCTCCACCTCCCTGGGCAGCCCATTCCAATGCCAATCACTCTTTCTGCCAAGAACTTCCTCCTAAGATCCAGCCTAGACCTACCCTGGCACAGCTTGAGACTGTGTCCCCTCGTTCTGGTGCTGGGTGCCTGGCAGCAGAGCCCAACCCCACCTGGCTACAACCTCCCTTCAGGTAGTTGAGGTCTGCCCTGAGCCTCCTCCAGGCTAACCAACCCCAGAATGCAGCCAAAGGCAGGCTTGGTTTGCTGTGACCCTTAGGGATGTGTCTAGGATTACTTCATTTCAATAGTCATTAGAGTACTTTGCAGCCTGAGTGGGCACCACAGTTAAACTCTTCCCTTGACAAAACCTCATGAGGCTGATTTTCATTTCGTAGCCAACTCGGTGTTCAGCCTAAGCTGCTGATGTTTTGGGACTCCTCTGGGTTGTTGTGAGAGGGAGGGAGGCTGCTTGGCTTTCCTTTCAGAAAAGGCAGCATCTTTTATTTTATTTTTTTTTTTTAATGAGGTTTGTCTGTATCCTCTCAGTTCCTCTTGAAATGCCTCACATTTGATACCCCTTTCCTGCTCTCCTCTCCCAAGGGGCACAGGCACCCTGGAGATCTTCGCCACCCCACCAGCAGGTCCTTTACAGAGGGGGTGCTGAAGATGTGGCCAATTGGCAGGGACTTTGCTGTGCTGAGGTGTTTCTTTTGTTTGGTTGGCTGGGTTTTTTTCTGGGAGAAGTCAGGCAAAGTGATGTAGGAATCTGCCAGGCTTCCCAAAAGGAAGTTTTCTGTAGCTGCTGAAAATGAGGCCAGCGAGGACGTGAGCGCGGCGCCTCCTGCAAGGCTGCTGACTGCTTGCGTCTCTCCCGGAGGAAAATGGCTCATCCACAGGGTTTTCCCAGGGCACAGCTTCCCCCTTCCCCTCCATGCAGCAGAAGCATTTCAAAGTCTTGGAGATGCCAGCAGGGAAACGTGGGAAAGGTTTCTCTGCCAGGAGTGTGACATTTAAAGAGCGGCAGCAGGATTATTTTTTACCCGTACGTGTTGCTTGACTCGTGATGCCCTCTGTCAGTCTTTGACTCTTCTCAAAGGCTTCCAGCCCCTTTCTGTCCCCAGCCCAGGGTGGGTGCAGTGACACCTTGCACCTCTCCACCATTTCATCTCTCCCAAAGAATCAACAAGCAGCTCAGAGAAGCTGCCCTTCACATAAGCATCCACCTCGTGTGCTTTGTTCTCTCCTTCAGTGACCTGTTCTAGTGGGAGGTGTCCCTGCCTATGGCAGGGGGTTGGAACTGGATGATCCTTGAGGTCCCTTCCAACCTAAACCATTCTATGATTTCCTGGGTTCCTTGCAGTCCTGAGGTTGAGGCATTAAGATGGATTGGTTTGTAGGTGCCTCCTCCAATGTCAGAGATGCTCCAGCAGGCAGTATTGAAACGAGAGGAGATGGAAGAAATCAGAGCTGTGAGCATCCTGACAGAGGCTTGCAGGTTACCAGGGCTGCAAAGCAGGAGATGTGGGGAGGAGGTGTTGGGACAATACAAACTGGGGCTCTTTAGCCTGGAGAAGAGGAGCCTGAGGGGTGACCTCATCCATGTTCATAAGGATGTAAAGGTGAGTGCCAGGAGGCTGGAGCCAGGCTCTGCTGGGTGATGCCCAGTGACAGGCCAAGGGGCAGTGGGTGAAGCTGAGGCATAGGAAGTGCCATGGAAACATGAGGAGGACATTTTTTCCCTGTGAGGGTGACAGAGCCCTGGAACAGGCTGCCCAGGGGGGTTGAGGAGTCTCCCTCTTTAGAGATATTCGAGACCCACCTGGATGTGTTCCTGTGTGATCTGCTGTAGGTGCTGCTGCTCTGGCAGGGGAGTTGGTCTGGATGAGCTTTGGAGGTCACTTCCAGCCTCTGGATTCTGTGGTCCCTGGAGATATTCAAGGTAAGGCTTGGCAGGGCTCTGGGCAAGCTGATCTAGCTGGGGTCATCCCTGCTCACTGAAGGGTGGTCAGACCAGAGGGCTTTCAAAGGTCTCTTCCAAGACAAACCATTCTATGATTCAAAGTATTCATTCAGCTCACCCTGCCTGGGAGAAAACAAAAGTGCTGTGGATTTAATAGCTTGGTACATGCAGAGCAAAGATACTAAACACAGCCAGCAGCAGCACTGTGGTCAGCCTGGATCTCAGTACTGACCCACACTTGACAGCCCTGTGGTGTGCCTCATCTGCTCCAGGTGGGGCAGCAAGCACCTGCTGTGCCAGGGAGCCCACACCAGCAGGGAATTCTTGCCTGCACTTCTCTGTTGGAGTTTGCCAGAGGTTTACACGATGAGGAGATGGCTGCAGTGGCTTTGCACCATCTGCCCAGAATGCTGATGGCTCCATGAGTGCCAGACAAAGTGTCTCTGCCTTGTGAGAGCCATCCCCAGGCACTCAGTGGCTCCCTGCCCACGCATCTGAGTGGGGAAGTCAACTGCCTGAGAGAGTCCAGAGCAGAGCCACAAAGATGCTGAAGGGAATGGAACAGCTCTGTTAGGGGGAGAGCCTGAGGGAGCTGGGGCTGTGCTGCTGGGAGGAGACTGAGAGGTGACCTCAGCAATGGTTGTAAAGATGTGCAGGTGAGTGCCAGGAGGCTGGAGCCAGGCTCTGCTGGGTGATGCCCAGTGACAGGACAAGGGGCACTGGGTGGAAGCTGAGGCATAGAAAGTGCCATGGAAATGTGAGGAGGAATTTTTTTTGCCTGTGTGGGTGACAGAGCCCTGGAACAGGCTGCCCAAGGGGAGGGTTGTGGAGTCTCCCTGTCTGGAGATATTCCAAACCCACCTGGATGTGTTCCTGTGTGATCTGCTCTGGGTGCTGCTGCTCTGGCAGGGGGATTGGACTGGATGAGCTTTGGAGGTCCCTTCCAGCCCCTGACATTCTGTGATCTTTGGGAGGGAGCAAGAGATTCCTGCTGCTGTCAGATGCATGAAACACACATACCCCATGCCAGGTCCAGGAGCCCAAAGCTGCCACTTTCAGGCTGTGGTGTTGCTGGATGGGGCTGAAACTGTGCCTCACATGCTGTAAAGGAAGGCAGATGTGTCTTGGCCTGCCTGGCCAAATTCCATATGGAATTTACTGCCTTTGTGCTGCTGAGACCACCTCATCTTACTAATGGCATATCAGGGCCCCCAAGATGTTGTAGAAGGACAATTTTGTACCATGTGTTGGGAAAGAAAAAGATTACAGTATGGTGAGAGGAGAACTCAGAGGTGCTCCTAATCTGTTAATGGGCTCATCCTTCTCTTGCTGACACCCCCAGCACGTTCAAAAGGCATTTTCCAGGCTCTTGAACATGTTAGTGAAGGCTCATTTCCACCAGCCTCCTTTACACTTCCCCAGCTCCTGCTGCAGGCTCCAGTGGGCATCTGTCTCTGTCCCTGGTCAGTTTGGTCATGTTAAGGAACTGGCTGGATGGTGGCACACAGAGAGTGGTGATCAAGGGCACAATGTCCACCTGCAGACCAGACCAGTGCCAAGTGGCTGTTTGACATCAGTGCTGTTTGACATCTTTGTCAGTGCCATGGACAGAGGAATCAGTGCAGCCTCAGCAAGTGTGCAGATGGCACCAAGCTGTGTGGCACAGTCACTTGCTAGAGGGCAGGGATCCATCCAGAGGGACCTGGACAGGCTGCAGAGCTGTGCCCAGGCCAAGCTCATGACATTCAACAAGGTCAAGTGTAAGGTCCTGCAGCTGGGTAGGCACAATGCCAAGCACAGCTCCAGGCTGGGTGGGGAATGGCTGAAAGCAGCCCTGAGGAAAAGGCCCTGGGGGTGTGGGGTGAGGAAAAGCTCAAGATGAGGCTGCAGTGTGAGTGCAGCCCAGACAGCAACTGTGTGCTGGGCTGCAGCAAGAGCAGTGTGGGCAGCAGGGCAAGGGAGGGGATTCTGCCCCTTTGCTCTGCTCTCCTCAGACCCCAGCTGCAGTCCTGTGTGCAGTTCTGGAGCCCCCAGCACAGGAAGGACATGGAAGTGTTGGAGTGGGTCCAGAGGAGGCCACCAAGATGCTGAGAGGGCTGCAGCAGCTCTGCTGTGAGGACAGGCTGAGAGAGTTGGGGCTCTGCAGCCTGCAGAAGAGAAGGCTTCCAGGAGACCTTGGAGTGGCCTTCCAGTATCCGAAGAAGGCTCCAGGAAGGCTGGGGAGGGACTATTGACAAGGTCTGGGAATGGCAGGACAAGGGGAATGGGTTTGAAGTGGCAGAGGGGAGATTGAAAGTGGATGTTAGGAGGAAGTTGTTTGCAGTGAGGGTGGTGAGACACTGGCACAGGTTGCCCAGGGAGGTTGTGGCTGCTCCCTCCCTGGAGGTGTTGAAGGCCAGGTTGGAGGAGGCCTTGAGTGACCTGTGCTAGTGGGAGGTGTCCCTGCCTATGGCAGAGGGTTGGAACTGGCTGGTCCTTGAGGTCCCTTCCAACCTTACCATTCTATGATTCTGTGGTTCTGTGCTTTGCTCCCAGCAAGCCCTGAATGGCAGGCACAAAGGTACCCTCCCACCCACTGCCCTTGGACCAACCATGGACCTTGGACCCCTGCCCTGTGGCAAGCATGTCAGAGGTGCAGCAGCAGGCATTGTCTGGTCCAGGATGGCTTTTAGATGCCCACATCCCAGCTGGAGATGTTAGATGTTGCTTGCTCGACTGCTGTGGTGAGCATCTGAGCCAAGCCTTAAATTTACTCCCTGCAATAGCCTGGAATGAAAAGCAGAAGCTAATCTCTGTGGGAGATGGGTGTGCTTGTCTTGGAGAAAGGAACTGCATTAAGTGAGGTAACAGAGGAATCGATTCTGCCGTTGCAATGAAGGTAATAAATATTCATCCCTGAACGACAGGTGGATGTGAGCACCATAAAACAGCTGTGCAAGCCTGCAGTGACAGCTGCTGAATAACTCATGAGGAGAAGCCTGGAATTTAGTGATGGCATTAGGAAATTCAGTGCCTTAGGTGAGCAAACAGAGAGCAGTGCCTGTTCTGTCCCAGCCGTTCCCCCTGGGCTGAGCGTGAGGAACACCTCCCAGCAGCCTGTCAGCCCTGGGACAAAAGCAGGATTAATACTGCTTTGTGTCAGCCTGCACCCTCCTGCCTCATTATGGTCTGAATCTCCAGGGGATGGGAAGGTCTCCTTGATGAATTCTCTTAATGCAAGCACCTGTGACTGATTTATATCAGGGGGCCTGATCCTGCAGGCTGTGAGCTGACTTTGGCCAGGCACAGAGCCTTCCAAATCCCCTGCAGTGCTGGGGCACACTGGGCAAGCCAAAGGGCTGAGCAGTGGAAACACCAAAGGGAGCCAGCAGATGAGATGTGGCAGTCTGTGCCCTCCTCAGCTGGCCAGAGCAGTAGGGGTGATGGATAGGCCATTCAGCAGGTCGCAGCACCTTTCCCACTCGTGGCTGAATCACCAAAGAAAGAAACTTCCCGAACAATTGGGCCATATTTTACAATGAAAGGCAACAATAAGTCCTTGTCCTGCTGAGATTGCAGCTCCCAGGCTTGTTCTGCTGATTAACCTCTTGGCTGCTGGTGAGGATGAGCAGACATCCAGGCAGGGTCCTGCCAGCCTCCCTGTGGGGATGGCAGCGTCCTGCCTCTTCCACCCTGGGGCACAATGCTGGGTAAGCACAGCAAACCTCAGCAAAGGCATTTTCCAGGGGAGCCAGTCCTGATCCAGGCAACTCCCACAACTGCTCCACTTGGGGATGGACAGCAAAGTGCCCCTGCCATCCTTCAGGGCAGTGCTTGAAGTGAACAAACACATTTCTGTATATTTGTGTATCTGGAGGGTGTGTGTGTGAGAGAGAGAATCATCCACAGCCACTAAACTGACTTCTAGTCACTAGCAGCAAAATGAGCTTTTAAAATTGAGCAAGACCAATCCTGTCAAGCTTCTCAAATTGAAGGCTTGCTCCTTGAAATGCACAATAAGGCACTTCAAGATCAGTTGTCCTTTTGAATACATATTGAACCTTTCCTTAGCCTTGTATTGGGGAGATGCAACAACAACAAAAAAAAGAATACAACCCACCCCAGCTCATGAAAGGCCTTGAGGTAACTATGGCAGGAAGATTAACAATAAACAGCTTTTTGCTTCACTCAACAGGGAACAGAATTTGCTTCCATTGCTTTCTTCCCCTGTGACTGTAACAGCAGAGGTCTCTTAACAGCTCTCTCTCCCTGGAAGTGCTCGAGGTGAGATCAGGCAGAGCTCTGAGCAACCTGATCTAGTTGAAGATGTCCCTGCTCACTGCAGGAGGGATGGACTTAGGTGGCCTGTAAGGGTCCCTTCCAACCCAAAGCATTCTGTGTTTCTTTAAGAGCCTTTTCTCCTGGGATGCACCCTGTGTGCACACACCTGAGTGAGTCTGGAGTCTTCTTTGGGCAAAACCAGGCAGAAGCTCTGCCTGTCTGCCTGCCCTGGAAGCACAGCTGCAGTGCTCTGTGATGTGACCTAAGTGCCCCAAACAGAGGGCAGCAGCTTCAGGGAATGCTGAAGGCTTTAGCTGCCTGTGTGCAGAGACAATGTGCTCCACAACCTGCCTGGAGGTGTTCAAGGCCAGGTTGGATGAGGCCTTGAGCAGCCTGTTCTAGTGGGAGGTGTCCCTGACTGTGGCAGAGGGTTGGAACTGGATGGTTCTTGTGGTCCCTTCCAATCCTGCCTGACTCTATGATTCTATGAAGCACTCACCACCTCTCTGGGCAAACCTGTGCCAGTGCCTCACCACCCTCAGTGTAAGAAATGCCTTGCTGCTGCCTGGTGGAGGGCACATTTCACCCAGGCTGCAGAAAGCCACCTCAACCAGCATCCCAAAAAGGCCCAAGGCTGCAGGCTCTGTGAGGAAGCCAAATCAGAGAGAGTGACTGGCATTGGAATGGGCTGATAGGACCAGGGAGAATGGAACAAAGTGACCTGTTCCAGTGGGAGGTGGCATTGGAATGGGCTGATAGGACTAGGGGGGAGGTGGCATTGGAATGGGCTGATAGGACTAGGGGGAATGGAACAAAGTGACCTGTTCCAGTGGGTCATGTCCCTGTCTATGGCAGGGGGTTGGAACTGGATGATCCTTGAGGTCCCTTCCAACCTAAACCATTCTGGGTGCTCTGCACTGGCAAAGTAGGGTCTTGGAAGCCCACGGAGCAGCTGAAACTCTTGGCAGGAGCAGGATTGAGTCACCTGTCTGAAAAGGAGGCAGTTGATAAATCTAGGCAGGGAGGTTTAGATTAACATTGCAACTTACCCCCTCCACTGCAGTGGCTGTGGTTGGTTTTTTTTTTTTTTGTTTGTTTGTTTGTTTTTTTTTTTTTTTGCCAGCCCTCAAGAGAGGCTTCTGGATGCCAGATTAAAGCAAAGGAATAATGCAGACATGAATGATGAGTCTCACATCACAAACTGTTGCCTAAAATAGTGTGGAGCACCAAATACAGCTAGGACAAGTTTCCTTTACTTCTGAAGATCTGGAAGTGACAGCAGCTCCAGGGGAAAGAAATAGTTTCTGAGAAAAACAACAGAGCAGCTTTGCTTTGCCTGTTTGGCATCCAAGAGTTCCTGAGCTCTGGGTACAGCTTTTGTCACTGCAGTGCTTCTGGGCTCGGTGGGGTTTGGCTTTCAGAAAGTCTCTGGTAAGCATTTGCCAAACCCAGCTGCCAGGAGGGGATCAGGGCACCTAAACCCTGAGACACCCAAGCCCACCTGGTCACTTCTGGGCAGGAACAGGATTTTCTATACCCTGCCTACCTCTTCTCACCTCCTCACCACTAGGTGCCCAGGCAGATGGAGCATTAAGTTCTCTTAACCAGCTTTTGTGGTTCCCACATCAGAGCTCTGGTGCAGGAGGACTGTGTACAGAGTAAGGCTACATCTGCTCAGCTGTTTTCATCTGGAGGAATGACTCCAGTGAGGGGAAAGAGTTTTGTTAGAGGCTCTTTAACACCTGCAAGCTTGGTTGTCAGTTTGTGTTGGTTGTCAGTTTGTGTTGGTTGTCAGTTTGTGCCAGCTCCTGTTGGTTACAAATTTACATTGGTTGGCATCTCCTGATGGTTGTCATCATCTCCTCTCCTCTCCTCTCCTCTCTCCTCTCTCCTCTCTCCTCTCTCCTCTCTCCTCTCNGGAATTATAAGAGAGTTCTTGCCATTTTTTGTCCAGTTTGCTAATCTTAAATGCTAATGCCAGCAACTGAGTTTGCTGCAGTTTCCTAGCATACACACAAACATTATCAAATATTTATGAAACCACATCAGACCTGAATGTCTCAGCATAAGCTGAGATCCTCTCCTCTCCTCTCCTCTCCTCTCCTCTCCTCTCCTCTCCATTGCCAGTTTACATTGGTTGCTTTGAATATAAATAAATGCTGAGTCTAAATGGGGAGTGGTGGCGAACTGGGAGAGAAACCCACAAACAGTCCAGGGTTAATTCCTTTTCTAAGCCAAGGAGACAGGGGAGATGCTACC
The DNA here is from genome assembly GCA_013399775.1 of Semnornis frantzii. Lineage (NCBI taxonomy): Eukaryota > Metazoa > Chordata > Aves > Piciformes > Ramphastidae > Semnornis > Semnornis frantzii. Next base: position 6,994 of record VWYK01001872.1, on the reverse strand, counting down.
TCTGTGTCACACTGCAATGAAACCCTGGGTTATGCTCCTGAGTCCTCCTCTCTCTCCTTAGCAGCTGCTGGTATGGCATTTGTCTACCTTGTGTAGCAAAGAAAAGAGAGTCCCTGCTGCAGAATCCAGCAGCTTCAGTGGGGGAGAAAGAGCAGTGGGATAAAAGGGTCAGGAAGCATCAATCATAGTTTGGTGTTTGGGTTTTTTTTGGTGGCTGTGAACATGTCTTTGGAGGAAAAAAAAAAGAGGGAGGTCCAGCATCAGCAGGCTCAGAGGACTTTGTTGTGGCAGATGGATTGATTTGCAAGGCTCATTTGGTGTGAGCCATTTAGCTGTCTGGACTTAGCTAATGCACATCCCTTATATCACTTGTGTTTAATAAACCTGGTACTGAGGTTCCAAAAGGATTCAGTAACTTCCTGAAAGATATTACAGCTCTCTTTTTTATGCATCTAGAGAGAGAGAGAGCAGAAGGGCTTTGGGAAGGTATCATAAAAGAGAGTCTGCTTTGAAATGCTATTTATAAGTCATTGAATTGACTGCAAAGGACCAAGAAGGGCTGTAATGGGTGAGGGAGCCAAGCAAGCAGCCCACAGAGCACAGAGTGTGCTGTGTTGATGGATGACTCAATGACTCCAAGGTGTGTGGAAGGGACAGAGACCAGGTGGAGATGTTCTGCATTCAGGGCAGGGCTTGAGTGGGGGGAAATTGCCATGCAGCAGCCTGTGTCTGCTTTCTCCCTGGCTTCAAGTGGGATGGTCCTTGTGCTGCTGGGTTTGAGCCTCATGGAGCTGGTTCTCATTGCAAAGGCAGGAGTCATGCCTGTCTTCTCCAGGGTCAGGTCTCTTCTGGGATGAACTAATTCATCCAGACTTGCATTGAGTTCAAGCCACTCACCTTACTGTGTACCTACTGACACAGAATCATAGAATGGTAAGGTTGGAAGGGACCTCAAGGATCAGCCAGTTCCAACCCCCTGCCATAGGCAGGGACCCCTCCCACTAGCACAGGTCACTCAAGGCCTCCTCCAACCTGGCCTTGAACACCTCCAGGGAGGGAGCAGCCACAACCTCTCTGGGCAACCTGTGCCAGTGCCTCACCACCCTCACTGCAAACAACTTCCT
>VWYK01001868.1:1377-31845 GCA_013399775.1 Semnornis frantzii | reverse complement strand
CAAAGTGAAATAAATTATGTTAACAATTATTAGAAGGTTGTGCCAGCTCAAACCTCAGAAATCAACCCAGACGACCCTAAGTGACGATGATTTGCTCAGCGCTTTAGTGTCAGCCCATAATCATTCAAAAAACTTGCTCCTCCAGGAAGTCTGATGCCACCATGTACGGCATTCTGAAGTAACGCCCATGAGAGTTGCTGAATCAGTGCTAACTTCCTTACAGCATATCCCATGCTCACCTCTTCACGGCATACCCAGAACACTCTTTCTTTAGCAGATACATAACTGGCAGGATTTCACCTCTCTCAAGGAAAGCATGGTCTACTCATCTGAGCACAGGATTGAGAATGCAGGACTTCCTGACTCTAATTTCTCCCTCTGTGGCCCTTGGTTACTCATTTATCATCTCTTTGCCATTAGTGAGATGAAGATGCAATATCGCAATCACCTTATTAGGGCAGATGTTTTATCATCTCAGCTAAGCACTGCCTTGTTTAAGAAAAGAGGTAATTTTTAAAAAATGCACAAAATAAAAGCCTATCTATAACAGAAAAATATGTATTGTTAAGAAAAGGGGGAAAAAAAGGAGAATGGCATTCACGGAAGTTCATCTTTTATTCTAGGTTCCTAGGATCTTTATTTGTTTCCTTCTGACAGAGAAAATCTAAGAAGTTCACATCTCTTTAACACTCTGTTAAGCATTATAGTGCAGCTGGCATTGGCTGACTGGCTCTAAATTAGGAGAAATTTGGTAATATTTTCCCATTGGGACATCAATCATTGTCATTTAATTCTATGTTAATTCTTCTCTAGATGTGTTATCATGATCCAATTTCCACTGACTTCGGAGGGATTTTCTCCCTTCACTTAGACGAGCTTGGGATCTGGCTCAGCTGCAGTATTTACCTTGCAAGAGTATTCTCTGGATTAACGTCTGTGCATGGAAGCAGAGTGCTGTGCAGGCACCATTCTCTACAATTTTCTTCCTAACTAGTCAGTGGGACTCTCAGTGAGAGTTAGACTCTAAATCCCTTAGGCACTTTTATAAATACAACCTGCAGGTTCTTCAGTGCCATTATAAACTAAACTAGCCCATGCTGGGTATGTGGGCATAGGAAAACAAGACACTAGAACACTCAAACCAGTTAAAGCTCTTGTAAAATGCTGACTGTGCAGACAAAAAGTCTGTACATTGTAAGTATTTACTTATGTAGAAACATACCAGTCTTGCAGAACTGACACACATTTGAAGAGTTTGTATAAAATAGATTCACAGCAAAAATAGTGGAAGCCAGTTTGTAGTTGGCCCCTATTCAGCACCAAAAGTTGTCAGTCTCAACCCAGACTCTAAATCTGATTTCTCAAGGTATCCCCAACTTCAGTTACTTAATATTTTCTTTCCTTCTTGTTCATTTTAGTGTTTAGTGACTGAAAGAGCTGGGGTTGTTTAGTTTGAAAAAGAAGAGACTGAGGGGAGACTTCACTGCTGTCTACCGATATCTAAAGGACGTTGTGGAGAGGTTGGTGCTGGTTTCTTCCACAGGTAAATAGTGATAGAACAAGTGGGAATGGCCTCAAACTGTGACTGGGTAGGTTTAGATTAGATATTAGGAAAAAAAAATTCCCAGCAACAGTGCGCAGGCATTGGAATGTGCTGCCCAGGGAGGTGGTAGAGTCACCAACCCTGGATGTGTTTAAAAGTTGTTTGGATGTGGTGCTTGGGGATATAGTTTGGGGTGACCCTTGTAGAGTAGGGATATTGATTGGACTTGGTGATCCTGAGGGGCTTTTCCAACCTGAACATTTCTGTGATTCTGTGTTTTAATGGCAATCCACTTGCACAGAGCCAATCCTGATTCATACCAGAAATACAAATAAAGCCAAGAAATTTAAAAAATTACTCAAAAATGAGTAAAGAATCTGGGAGTTTGATCCAAGCCCTGTTCAACAACACAAGAATGAGTGGTTTGCCTCCCTCTGTAGGCCGAGTTCTATGTGCCAGAGATCCTGTAAGCTCACAGCAATGTATTTCCAGCTTATAGTGATCCGAGCAGAACACACTGGCAGAGGAATGTATCTGGCTACACAGATTCTAATACTCTGATCCACTGACACAGGGCAGCCAGGTCTTTATTATATATATAAAAATAGATCTTGGGGTTTTGGTGGCTTCCTTACAGAAATAATTCGATTTCATTAGAATTTTAGAATTTCGGCTTCCGTGTTGCTTATTTGTTGTTTTGGGTTTGAAATAACTTTGTAACTGTCAGAAATATGCTAAGGTGTTTGAAAGTAAAGAAGATTAAACTTAATTTCAATAACAAAAAGCAAATAGATCCATTGTATATTCACTTTAAATCACTCCTACCATTTCTGAACCCCTTGCGCTGGCAGCTCAGCGGGTGGCGTGGGGTGGTGATAGCTTTTTTCACATGCACACTTGTGATCTGCAATAACATCTGCTCCTCTTTCCTCCCAGCACTGGTATTTATAGTTTTTTCCATCTTTTCTCTTCCTTATCAGTTTGCTTCCTTCACATAGCTAAACTCCTACTCCACCACTTTCTTCCAGGATGACTTCCATCCCTTTTTCTCACTCTTTCCTCGCTCCCCTTGCTCCTAGTCTCTTCCAGACCAAGCATATGCGCAGCATAGAGATAAAAGGCCTGGGCCACTCCTCTTCCTGCACTGCTCCTGATTCCCTTCTGTTAAGGGAAGGGAAAGAAGGTGATGAGAAAGTTTTGGTTTCATTCGATCTCTCTGTGTGTTTCTCCTTTAAAAGCAAAGCCCAAAATAAAGAAATAGCCTGCAAAAGGAAGTTAAGAGAATCCTGAACGAATGACTGAATTTTGCCCTTGCCTTGGTTTGCCTTTACACACAATTATTTAACTGCAGTGCTGCAACATTGAACAGCGATTCAAAAGATTCAGCTGAAAGGAATGACAGCCAGCTGCTCATTATTAGATGGTGCTGCCTGGAGAAACCTAGCACTTGCTGTTCAGGGAAGCCAGCAGGACAGGTGCCTTGCTCTTGTCAGGTAGCAGTTCAAAACAGATATTGAATTCAGTGAACAGAGGTGAGGAAGCACAGCTTTCAGAGAGCACAGATCTATTAGGTTAGCAAGACTGCCTAGAGCAGTCTCCGCTGCAAACTGCATGTGATTAATTATTGGAAGATGGATAAAATGAGGTGATAATTCTCTCATTAGGATGTGTTAAAAGAGATAGCTGCACTGTGGTTCCCACTGCAAAAGCTGAACGATCTTTATCCTATTTAATCAGCTGTGAATCAGTACTAATTTAAGCAGGCATAGCTTTATAAGTGTAGACATTTTTAGACACTCTATGGCAAGCCTTAATCATTATCATTTTAGTGTTCAGTGCCTTTGTATTTGTTTTAAGGCTTTTTGGAAGATCTCCTTTTTGCTGAAGCTGTTTCAGAAAGTTTAGCCTCTCCCCTGTTGTGAAGACAGTGACTTAAATCCAATGTGCCAGCATGAGACAGGGCATGGCAATTGCAATCACATCAGTCAGGAGAGCTACTCCAGGAGAACCGTTGTGTGCAAGCCTGTGCCCTCGACTGCCAGTTTGAGCAAGTGCAAGGACAACTGACACCTCCTAGCTCAGAAGAGAGATGGAGGGCATCCAGCATTTCGCTACCATTTCGCCTCTACTGCCACCTGAGTATGGTAAATAAGAACACCCACAAGAAGGAATACCAGAAAAAAGGAATTAGTCAGCAGTGTATTTGGATACCTGTCACCTCCTTTGGCTTGGGTTTTCAGATTCACACACACACACATACACCCAACAGTTCCATTCTCTGTTACCTCTTGGAAAAACTCCAGGGTCCATGAAAGTTGCCATGCTGAAGTTTGCCAGTACAAACAAGAACACGAGCCCATTGTACAGTGGGATGGCTGGGGAGATGGCTTTTGTCAACCACGGGCACCTGAGGAGAGGAAAAGTTTTAGGTAAGGGCCCTTTCAGCTGGAACATGTAGTTTCTTCCTATTCACCATCATCACACAGCCAAGTAGCATAGCTCACCAGCCATGCAGAAAAGTTGAATTTGCAATTTAACAACAGAAATTTCCATCGAGCCAGTTTCAGTGATCTAAAGTACCCTGCAGACACCCACTGTAAAGCTGCTTTGTTCCACAGCACAGAAAGCACCAATTGTTCACAAGGCTCACAGGGCTTTGCAGCTCTATTGCCTTATCTGCAACATGGCACTTGGCTTCTCCCTGTAAAAGCTTCATCCCATTGTCGCGTTTCTGTTTATCTGCTGTGTAGCCTTGCTGCACTTGGTGTCACTTTCAGTTTTAACTGGTGTAAAACGGAATAGGATTCTTAAACCACTGATCTCCACAGCAGCCACGAAGAGAAGCACACTCACTTCCCATGATGCTTCCCTGAGTGCTTTTCAACTCCGAATAACACTCAGAACCAACACTACAAAACCTCTCCAGGGAGAAAACTCAGACTGAGCACGAGCTCTGCAGGTATGAGCAGTATGTGAGAATGTGACAGCAGAGAAAAGTGGATGGCATCTGCCATGTGAACACTTTCCAGAAACACTGGAAAATCTGCAGCCCACCCAGCAAACCATCTGAGAGGAACTGAAAATAAAGGGTAAAGGAGAAAAAGTAGGAGACTTTGGAAAGAGGATGGAGAAATGCCTGTTTGTTACAGCAAGACTACTCTAGTTGCAAAGAAGAACACTTACCACCAGCAGAGGAGGGCAGGACCAAGGCAGAAAACAGCCTGCTTTACAAGCCACTTTACCCAGTAAAAAGCAGTGTTTATTCACTCAGCCATTTTCAGCCTCTCTGAAGTGTATTTCTAAACACTAGACTCAATCTGCTTCTATGTTCTGTTTAAAAAAGGTTTGGTCTGTTATAGGGTTGCTGAGGGGAAAAAATCAGATCAGTCTCATGAACACTGCAAATATAAACAGGGGGGAAAGCGGGACAAAGAATCTCGTTAACAAAAAAACGTCCCCTGACCAAGTGGCTCCTTGGACTGCCACTTGCCTTGACAGCCAGGGACTCCTCCAAAGCTGCCAAGCAGCCAGCCATTCCGCAGCAACAGCCTTGCTGCTATTAACACAAATCAGACATCGGCACACACATTTGGGATCGTATTTTGCATGAATCACATCTAGAGTTGAATCTGGTTGTCTGCCAGGCTGAAGCCTGTGGAGAGAAAGACAAAAACAACAACAAGCAACCAGCATTTTCTCAAATCTAATTTGCACTGGTTTTGGTACTGATACGCTGTTTTGAACAGCTGAGAATGCTGTTACTGACCTTGAAGTGACACTGTTAAACAGGCTCTAGTGGGTAGTGTTAGAAGGGTACCGTGTTTCCCCCTCCCATTTCTTTGTGAGCAGGCAGGAAGAGATCGTTTTGTGCTTCCCTCCTGTTTGCAGCCAGGTTTTTAGTACTGCACTGCTGCAAACCGCTTTTAAACGGACCTTTCCCTGTGTGTGCTGCAATCAGCCTGGTCTGGAGCAAGTAAAACATGGAGTATTCCTACCCAGGGTGAATGAACTGCAAAGCTGAGAGCAAGACACATCTGTATCTAGGGCCAAACCTCCAGGCTGAGTAGGAGGGAATGAAAAAATAAATCTTCTGACTTGAGTAAGGATGCTTTGCTATTTCCCACAGAGGGGGAACAGAAGCATAAGTTTCCTCTTGGGACTGCTCTTAGCTGGCAAAGGCCCAGAAAATTAACACCTCTGAAGAGAATAGGAAAGGGCTGACAGTTCAGTGGAGAAGAGCTGAATTTCTCTGGTTTTCTCTTGAATTCGAATCTCATCCAGGTGGTCAAGGAGCTTGGGTCTTGTAGGAGCGGGTCTTGTAGGAGCAGGTCTTGTAGAACAGAAAGCTGATGGAGATGAAGTAGCTCAGTCAGGCCCAGATGAAGACAGTTTGACTCCATGATGTACCCTAAGACCCTTAGGTCTCCTAGCAGGTGGACTTTGAATATGCAGCAAGGTCATACTGACTTGCTGTTGTGCTCAGTTTTCCTCAAAGCAGCTGCTGACAACTGAAAATCAAGGCAAGGCAGAAGTTTTGCACTTTCCATGAAATGGAAAGTCGCAGGCCTGTCACTAAGAACAGTTTCTGCCAGATCCTTTAGAGGAAAGCAACAGAAATCCTGAAATAAGCAGTTCTAGAATGAATTCTATCCAGGCAAGGATTCTTTCTCTAAATTACAGTAAAATTAGATTTAGTAATGGGCATGACTGACTTAATTTCTTCCCATGAAGAATTTGCCTATACAGAGAAAGATTATCAAGTTACCCATTGCTTGTCAAGCATGGAAGAGAAACTTCCTTGGCAGCAAAGTGAAGTAAGTTGGCAAATGAAGGGACAGGAAACCCTTCCATACAGATAACTAGTTACTAAGAACAGTATTATAATGAGAGAGACTGCCTCAGATGATTAATGTAAGCATTTGTTAACATTCTCATTTGTGATTTACTTTGCCATGTTCCCAAAGAATACATCCAAACACTAGGAAAAACTTTAGCCATAAGCTAAACCCAACAGCTCATTTAATGGGTAAATAGTGTATCTGGAAATACTTTATGGAAGTTGAAATTAAGGATAGAGTGAGTCATTGTACATATTAGCCTGAAGGTCTGTTCACTACCATTCCATTTTTCCTTCCTAGAATCTTTATGCAGCTTCCCAGGTTACATAAAATTAGCAGGGACAAAAAGGGCCTCATTTTGAAACTAGACTGACTGACAAAAAATTATGTGGAGATCAAGTCTTGGCTCCTAACTGTAAAAAAAATTTGAAAAAGAAAATAAAACTGCTACTAGGGTTCAAAAAAAGGATGGATGCTCCCTGTCCCTCTTCCTTATCGCACACTTCATTTCAGGCAAAGAAACAGAAATTCTACTCCAGGCCTGGCAGGTTGTTTTATCACTAATCCATCATGGAAAAATCTTGCTTCTGACTCTCTGCCTTGAGAAGGAAGCTGCAGAAATGTTCGAACAGGAGGTGTAGTGAGTTTCTTTTTACTTTTTGCATATCCTCCCTCCAGCAGATCTGCCTCCAGCAGCAAGAAAGCCAACCTATGGGACCAATGTAGCTGAAACTTTTCAGGTCCTTTGACTAACAGAAGTTGTTACGAATCTAGCTAACCAATATATTCAGCCAAAGCTTTCTTTGGTTAGTGAACCCAGAATTTCATAAGGCTATATTTTTGTGTCTTAACTCATGTCACTGGAGTTTCACAGCATGGAGGGTTGCACAAACTTTATAGGGTCACAGGAATAGAGGCGAGAGCAGCAAATAGTTCCCTAACAGAGCACCATCAGCAGCTTTCTCTGAGAGAAAAACAGAACCCCAAGATTTCTGATGTGCACTGACATCAAGGAGCAGAACCCTCAGTCCTAATCAGAGCTCTTTCATTACAGCTTAGTTACTGTCAAAGAAAGCTGCACCCTTTGTGTCTGATGGAGCCCTTGCAGAACCATGGTCACTGCAGAAGTCAAAAGCAGTATCTTTAGAGCATTGAAAAGTTAAGTGAACACAACACCAGATAAGCTATGATTTGCCTTTTGTATAAACAGGCAGACATGCCTCACCTGGTATTGGTGCAGCTCAGAAGACTCTCTGTTCCCCATGGCCTCAAAGCACAGTCAGTCATAGAGTCATAGAATGGTTTGGGTGGAAGAGACCTCCAAAGGTTATGTTCGAGCTCAAAGTAGATGCAAAAATAAATGTATGGTGGGGTGCTCTGTTCCAGGTTAGTTTGGATCCCTCACTTGAGCCAGGAAACCTGAAGGACAATATTGCTGCTGCTTGCAGGTACCAGCCATGCTACACCAAGAATGGCTCAGAAGAAAAAACCTTCAATGGTTTTGTTTGGTGTAGAAATTAAGAGCCAGCAGACACCACCCTGGCACACTAGAGATAATTATGGAGCTCTGATTCTTCTTGAAGCACACAATTACACAGACAGCATCTCCCTCATAATTATACTTCTCTGACATGGAGTGATGCTGTTCACAACTCAGAGAAGAGTAACTCAGGGTGACAGATTTAATCTCGTTTATCCTATTTGTTCTTGAAACCCTATCCCAATAAAATGGAAAGTTAAAAAGATTAACAAATAGGATCACACGACTTGCCAGGTGTCAGATAGACTTAGGCATCATCACCTGCCTTCCTCTGCTAAATTAGACAACAAATAATCCTTTCTGCCTTCTTTTTTCTTTCTTGGTCCTTTGTAGCAAGACATGTTTGTGTCTTATAATTAAGTTCACCTATAATTATATAATTGAATAGGGTGTTTTTGTTGTATCCTGGTTTAAATTAAGATTTGGTGGTTTTCATTAAAAGCTTACACATGCTTAGAGGCAGCAGGCCACAGAGGATGGATCTGGGATTTCAAGAGCTGAGTTTTATTTACTCTTGGCTCTGACATTGGCTTGTAGAGCGATTGAAAGCTGTTTCCCCACTCCACCCCTGTTAGACTTTTGGCAAATGAGACACAAACTACCAACAGACCATTTTACCCATTGCAGGACAGAGAAGAGATCACCTTTGATTTTGCAGATCTTGAAGTGTCTCTGCCAGGACCACACCAGTGGCCCTGCTGTTTGCTTCCCTGGAGCCCAGCTCTAGGCAGACGGCACCGTCTGGTGAACTGGGCAGGTGTGAAGCACACCACTGCTGCCGAGGGGCTGTTGCATGAGGATGTGTCTGTGGTTTACCTCATAAAGAACACCAGTGGTTCACTTTACACTCATCATGAAGCACAAGAAGCACACATACACATAGGCTTCCTTGGGGTACTGGGAGTCTAGAAGTCAGAGATGAGCAGAACATGCAGCAACCCATCTCTTCATAAGAGACAGACAGTGAAATCTGCTTGTGTGGAGGGAAATGTGGGAACATCAAGAGTACAGACAGGCAACCAAACTATGGATACCTTTCCACACCTAATAAGGAAGACTCTAAGGACTGTCTATTTGACTACTCAGCTGCACCTAATATTTGACCTCAGATTAACACATATCCCTCCCCTCAGTCTCAAAGAGATGGCTGATAGGCAACAAAATTATTTATTCTGCCCAAATCACAAGGCACAAGTTTATCACATGGAGAATCTCTCAACTTGGGTCAATTTCTTCTACTGTTAGAGTGGTAGACCAGAAATACGGGACAGCTGATTCAGTGCATGCAAGCAGAACGAGCTCAGTGAAGTAGGACCTAATTAGATAAGAGTCAACAAGCAAACATAATTTGACTAAGCACTGGTCCTAATTTCACTGAAAACTTTCAAACTGTGTCTGAAAACTTTCAAACTCTGTCTGTAAGTCTGTAGCAGCCTGTCCTCATTTGATTCCGCTTCAAGAGTTTCCAGCCAACCCCTGACTGTTAAGAACATGTACCAAGGTGTGTACTGTAACGCCCATGCAAACAATTCTCACCACATATTTAACATTTCTAACATCATCTTGATATCCACCACCCCTGGGAGCTGCACTCAGCATCCTGGGCTGACTGAAAGCTGCCCTACCCTGAAAGACGCAGCAGCCTGGATGGCTCAGATGATTTATCAGAGGAGAGGCAGGCACACAGAGGTGAAAGTCCTCCTAATCTATTATTCTATTGGCTAGACCAGAAAGGAAAGGGCTATCAAGTGACTGATTTGGAGCACCTGTATTACAGAAGGATTTGGATTTGTACTTTAACATCTTCCTTATGAGGAGAGACTGAGGGAGCTGGGGCTCTTGAGCCTGGAGGAGAATGAGAGGTGACCTCATTCATGATTATAAATATGTAACGAGTGAATGCCAAGAGGATGGAGCCAGGCTCTGCTGGGTGGTGCCCTATGACAGGACACAGGGCAATAGGTGGAATCTGAGGCAAAGAAAGTTTCATGGAAACATGAGGAGGAGTTTTTTCTGTGTGAGGGTGACAGAACCCTGGAACAGGCTGACCAGGGGAGTTGTGGTGTCTCCATCTCTGGAGATACTCAAAACCCACCTGGATGCATTCCTATGTGATCTGGTATAGGTGATCCTGCTCTGGCAGGGGGGGTTGGACTGGATAATCTTCTGAAGTCCCTTCCAGCCCCTGACGTTCTGTGATTCTTAAAGCCCATTCCCAGTGTGTACGCAGGACAGAGAAGGTGCCAGACAGTACCCTGAAGCCTGTACACGGCCCAGCATGCACTACAGAGCAGAGAAGGGCAGAGCTCTCTTATTCTCTAGCAGTGTAAATCTAACACATTCCTCACATATTCCAGTCTGAGGGAGATTTTTTTTCCATTTATATCCTCTTTCCTACTCTTAACTCACAGAAAAGTACCTTTCTGGAATAGTAACGGAAGGGGGAAAAAAGCTCATTTTCCATTTTCTGTCACTCCCGAAGATAGCCTGGAGATTATTGTACATCTAAAAATATTTTCCAAGGTGCTAAGACATCTGTAGGTTTAACAAGGCACCACTGGAAACAGTCAGGAGAGAATGGATCTGAGTGTCATAATCAATGTGAAAGAGAATGGCAGGTCTTCTGAAAATAGCAGGAGCTTCAGGATAGCCAAGTCCTTTGCTCAGCTCTGCCACATCAGATTTTGATAAATGAGCTAATTTCTGCACCATATCTTACTCACTGGCAAGACTGCAGATAAAGTATTGTTGCCATAGCACTACATCCTCACAGTGAGTACAGCAGTTGTACTGATGGAACGTGATATCAGAGTAGAGGATAACAAATCTTAATGTTACATAAAAATGGAGAAAAGGAGGAGTAAATACTGAAGAATTTACTACTGAAAATCAGAAATGGATGAGAACTGAGTGCCAGATGGAACAGCTCATGGCGGTGATAAGTGGGAGACACCAAAAACCTACTCTGGATTTCCAGGTGCAGTTATCCATTACAAGAGGCAAAAAATCCCCAAAACTCTACCACCAAAACCCTCATGAATTTTATGAGCCCCTTCCTAATTGAAATATAACTGAACACTGGAGACAGAGGTTCAAATCCATCACCTGCTCAGCTCTGTTTAATTATTCACAAGAAATGTGCTGGGCTGAAATTTACTCAGGTTTAACGCGAGCTGATGGGGTTTCAGTGAATTTTCCATTACACCCTGGACTCCATCCAAAGGCTCATGGTTCATGTCTGTCAATGTACAGATCAGAGGAGCTAAATCAATTAAAAAGTCGATTTGAGATACAATGGTCCTTGGTAAAAAGTCTTATCTGGCCTATACACCAGCCCCAAAGTAAAATAGACCCTAGCCTTTTCACAAAGCTGCTTGAGTGCTCTGGAGCATGTCCCCTTCCTCCTCTCTTAAAGCCTCCAAGTGTCTGAGAAAAGATACTACTGCCAAGTGATTTGATGTGGAATAAAGAGAGAGAAGGAACAAGAATACCAATAACCAATCCTGAGTGAGACAACCACAGGGATAAACATATCCATCATCATCCTCAAGTTCAGAAGCCACACAGTTGTCCCAGAGATTGACCCTGGAGCCAGTGGGAAGGACAAACTCTTAGGAGCTACACACACAAAGTGACCCTACACCATGAGTAGACAGGACTGATTGTGCCAGACTTGATGCACATGTTGTGCAGAGATGCTCTCTGCATGCTCAGTAGCTGCTGGGAGCCCAGGAGCCTGGCAAAGCACCCATAAAAGCAGCAAAGACATTGGGAACTGCATTCAGACGTTGACATCTGCAGGACTTGGACAGGCAGGGGCTGGGCTCATTTGCAAATAAAACAGTGCTTTGAAATTTGTGTTCTCCTGCAGTGAATTCAGGGCCTACCCAGAGCCCATTAGCACTCACTGACATATGAAAGCCCAGGACAGAGCTTTTGTTTTGATAAACTTGTAAGGGAACAAGCCACAGCAGTGTAGCAGCACTGGAAATGCTCAGCCTTTCGTGTGCACTTCAAATGGGAGGCATTCACTGCACCATCTAGGGTGAATATAGGCTGAAGTACACAATAACATTCTTGTATTAGGAGCAGGATAATGCTCATAACAAAGTGACCCATTAGGTCTTCATGGCACTTCAAGCACCTAATGGGCTGTAAGGAGAGTCACCCAGGGCAGCAGTAAACCCTCTGGTGCCTCATGAAAAGGAGCTGATTGCCAGTGCATGGGCAAATCAGAGTGAGTACACAGATCCAGAGACAAACGCCCTTATGGGAAACTCCTGGGTTTGCTTTCTCGGCTCTGGACTTAGCAAAGCTGAAAATGCTAGGCAAGCTGGAAGAGTCAAGGACAGATGTAATCCTGGGCTTCTCAAACGTGCAGGAACCTTTTATCAGTACCAGGCTGAGCAGCTGGACCCAAAGCCCACTGTTTCCAGCAGTTAATAAGAGACAGAAGTGTATGGTTGGTCTTCAGGTCATGACAGGAGAGGAGGACAGTGAGGAGTCACTGCAAAATAACCACACCATTGAGACACTAGTTGCCCTGTCACACTGGAAGTTTTACATCCATTTGGTTAGAAAAAGAAGGAACTGCTGCCCAGCAACATTCCTTTGCAGTTCTGTCTGCATATGGCTGGCCACCAGCATCTCTATACTGCAACAGCTGAATAACTTCCCGGCTGTTCCAAAATTCACATAAGGGAACTATCAAGCCACAGAAACCTTACTAAATGGGAAATTGGAGCATTACCTCCAAAAGATGCTGTATGAACCAGTAATTCGTAACACAGCATGTGGCTGCACTGCCCTCAGTCTGTGCTTCAGCACGCACCACTTCCAGCAGCCGTCCATCTGCCCAGCACAGTGTGCGGGCAAGTTGAAAGATACTTCCCTGTGTCTGAAAGGGATACACATGCTGCACACACTGAGTTTTTCTGAGCATTTTCAAAGATGCCATGTGGAATGCAAGAGTGTTTCCAATTTGCAAACATCACAATTATTACATTAATGCCATATCTACTTAAAATAGTGCTCAAGAGACAGCCCCTCATCTTAAGTCCACCTAATTCCCATTTCCTTCAGTAATGAAGAACAGAGTTTACTTGGTTTTATACCACTAATGACCCTCATGATATTCCAGACTGTGGTAGTTTAAGGCTTATTGGAAAATTCCAGTAAGAGAAATCAGCACTTTCCTGAAAGCTCAGTGCAGAATCTGAATGAGCAGGACACTGATTGTAAAAGAATAACAATGATAAAATCTGTATCATTCATTGGTTTGCTAATTGGCATAAAAAACCAATATATAAACAATTTCCTTCTCTTGGCTTTTGGGCACTGGCTCAGTCACTGTATCTTTGCTCCTCTCTGGCTCCTCCACACTGAATACTAACCCTGATTGAACAGATCACACATGAGATCTTGATGGTTTCCTATCTGTGGAGAAAAAGGGTGGAGTTGGCCCCTTCTGGGCTTCCTTCTTTGTCTGGAAAGGAGTTTGGATTTTTGTATTATTTCTAAATTGTATATAATTGTAAATACATGTAAATAAATTGCGTATATATGCTTGTAAATTTAGCTTTGCTGTAAAATATAGCTTTATCTTATTTCCATCTGAGCTTGTCTGCTAAATTTTCATTTGGGGGTGATTCCCTAAACCCACCACACAGACCTCTCAGCAATCTGTAACTCAAGGTTTTTTGCTGAACAGAGAGAACTGCATTTGCCAGGTTCGTTGCCTTTCTGATGGAAAAAATGCACAGGATAGCTCCTCCCTGACTGAAGGTTTTTCTCCAGCTTTTTCATATTGTCCTCATCCTTATCAATACACAAATGAACCTACCAGCAATGCAGAAATGTCAGGGGAGCTGCTCTACAAAGCTGATTTTAAAAATAAATTCAAATTATCAACAGCCTAATTCACCCACACTTGAGGTGATTTCAGCTGCTGGCGCAGAAGGATGTGTACAGACTGCTCACTGCATTCCCCAAGCACACACCAGAACACATCTAGCACCCCTTCGGTGCTTGAATTAGTAAGTCAGTGGTGTAGTGGAAGCAAGGCAGCTGATTATAAGTGTGCTGTGATGAGAGAGCGAAACAGCTGAAGAAATAGTATGAGATGGTGACATCAGTGAAGAGGTACACTCTAGTGTGCATACTAGTAAGGAATATGCTACTGGAGGACCTTATCTCTCTACCATGTGTGCCATTTACTTCATGAACTGGCAGGGGGATGCCAGCCAGCCCTGTCAGGGATGTTGCATGGCCTGAGCTGGAAGGCTGTGAAGGACCTTCCAACTGCCACCACAATTCGGGTGTTTGGGAAGGGCACACACGTTTGTCTCTGACAAATCTGCCAGCTGCTCTTTGCAGCGCTGGGGCAGCTAGAGAGACTTGTACAAAGGAGGGAAGGGAAAATCCTGTGAGGCTGGTAAATAGTAGTTAAATGTCTTCCATGACTGGAGAGAGCTGATGAGGAAATCTATAACTAATTAAGAACGGAGGTACTTGCAGATTTGTCTGGATCATGCACTGCCTTGAAATCTGGGAACAATACCTATGCATGGCCTGAATAGCACACTTCAGAGCTGCTACCCAAGTTCTTTTATCTATGTAATAGTTTGCTTGTGCAGGGAAAGGAAGCCAGTCCCAATCTGAAGTCTCTTGTTTAATTTCTAGACACATATGCCTCAAAATTACACTAGTTATTGCAAGGTTTCCCTGTATGAACCAGAAAGATTAGAGACTTCATCTTTTACAGAAGAGATGAACGAAACAAAGAGATAGAGGTACCTTTATTGCAAAAAGATACAGAAGATAGGGTAGAAAGTGTAAACATTCTCATATATCAAGTAGTGAAGCAAATATGCAATAATAAAACAAAAGCTTCTCTTGGAACCCCATCTTTAATTTATCTGTGGAATATCCTTCCAAAGGGATTTTATGAACTGTGAGTGTGACATCTATCTACCTTACTTTCACTACACTGAAAAAGAATGTTTGTATAAGGGGGCATTAATGTATTAATAATTTTAATGAAGAAAAAAAATAAAAAAGCTTTAACTAAGAAAAGAAAATAAGAGCACAAGAGACATCCATGCTTCAGCCTGTAAAACAAACTTTGCATTTGGGAAGAACATGCCCTTATAGCCACCTACTTTGAGATATTTTACCCCTTCCCAAGCCACCAGCTGGTATCAGCCACCTTTCAAGATAGGAGATCGAAAGAGAATCATCAGTGATTCAGTCTATTTCGGCAATGCTTTAATCATAAACTGGAACAGACCCAACAGCTATGGCCCAAGTAATAAAGCAGAATGGGACACATCAGCCTGTTCAGCCCCCTGCTGTCACAGCCCTAGGTGTACCACCTCGCCTGGCCATGCACTGCTCTGAAACCAAGCCATATTTTATACCCCAAGCCTTTTCTCTGCAGGACGGATGCCAGCAACAGCAGGGCAGAACTGAGGTCCTCCCAAACCAATTCACAGACTGTCTCTGCTGGAGGACTGGGACTGTTTCCAGGGATAGGGACACAGCTGAAAAATATGTCTTAGATCCAGCAGAAGGTAGCGTAGAGGATAGACACAACCCAGCAAGCAAACGCCTAAGATTCTAGAGCAAGCAAGAGATGCGTACAGTTCAAAAAAACCAAAGGTGCAGTAACAATAATAAAACAAAGTAACACTTAGACTGGTGGGAAAGTCACAGAACTAAACGCACTCTTCCATTTGCACTGGTCAAATGAAGGAATGCATCAAACTTAATCACGTTCTCCTCACTCCACTTTTCCCCAGTACCATCATCTTCATTTCCATTTCTAGTTTTGGGAAAGGAAAACCCTCAGGCAGCAGTAGGCTCAGAACAGCCTTTTTCTGACCCTCTCTACTAGAAATCTGTCTTCTCTTTCCCTCTCTGGAGCTCTTCTCCTTTCCTTGAGTTTCCCAGAAAAATCACTGAATAACTTGTGGGCTCCATTTCTCTCTTCTCTCCTTCCCATTGTCCTGTTGCTAAATTACTTGACTGAGCAGCAACATCCGCATCCTGGTACAGCAGATGAACACGGTGCTACTGCTGCTTTAATTTGGAGGTGTGGCAAATTCTCAGATGCCTCCACAGGTCTTGCAGCTCATAGGCAGATCATAGAATCATAGAAGGGTAAGGTTGGAAGGGACCTCAAGGGTCATCTAGTTCCAACCCCCTGCCATAGGCAGGGACACCTCCCACTAGCATAGGTCTCTCAAGGCCTCGTCCAACCTGGCCTTGAACACCTCCAAGGAGGGAGCAGCCACAACCTTCCTGGGCAACCTGTTTCAGTGCCTTGCCACCCTCACTGTAAAGAACTTCCTCCTAACATCCAGTCTAAATCTCCTCTCTACCAGTTTAAATCCATTACCCCTTGTCCTGCCATTGCAAGACCTTGTAAATAGTCCCTCCCCAGCCTTCCTGTAGGCCCCCTTCAGATACTGGAAGGCTACTATAAGGCCTCCTTGAAGCCTTCTCTTCTCCAGGCTGAAGAGCCCCAACTCAGCAGAAAGATGATCCGGGCTCAGAGGTAAAGGTGACACATGCAGGAGATTCATGGCTCTTGCCGTACAGTGTCTCAGCAGACACAAGGAAGAGCCACTAAAGTAGAAGCAAAGTCACAGCATTCTCAAATTATTCCATGCCTGTGACTCCCTGGCTTAGAAGAGGCATTTCCCATTTAACAGCACAAACCAGGCCCCAGTCCCAAGCTTCCATGCCTGCACATCAGCAACTGCAACATCTCTGCTTGTCATCTAACAGGATTAGGGCAGGCTTCTGGACGCGGCTGTTCCTGCAGGTAAAATCTTATTACAGGACCTAGCAAAACCAAAAATGCTTTGGGGGAGCAGTAAAAACCTAAACCAGTCCACAGTGACTGTCACATTGGCAGTCATATTTTTTAATTTAAATGATGAAACATGGTATCACCACCTTAGGTCTAAATGTTTTTTGTCAGCTTGGACAAAATATAAAGGGAGTCTTCCAATATTTGTTTTGGTGCACAGGTATTAAATTCAGGTTGACAGAAAACAAAATTACTTTGCTTAGAAAATATCCTCAGAGATGATAACATCTTAATTACAGAGACAGGGAAATGGGATTCAGCCTAGCAGATGTATTTATTTCTTGCCAATTCCACTCTAAAGTGCAGCAAGGTGGGGATCTCAGCAGCAGCCACGATGGCAGGGGAAGTGTCATTGTGTTATTTGTGTACTATTTGCTCTACCCCAAACCCCATCATTTTTAAAGGCTGAGTGAGGAGTAACTTGCTCACGTACTGCCATGGACATAAAGTAGCTGCTTTCCCTACTAATA
This sequence comes from Semnornis frantzii, assembly GCA_013399775.1. Taxonomy (NCBI): domain Eukaryota; kingdom Metazoa; phylum Chordata; class Aves; order Piciformes; family Ramphastidae; genus Semnornis; species Semnornis frantzii. The sequence continues at coordinate 14,579 of VWYK01001868.1, read as the reverse complement.
CCTGAGGATTCCTTAAAAGCCTGGGGGGGTTGTGACTTTTGAGGGTGGTTTTTGATCCTTCATTTCATCACAAAGTTATCAGGAAAGTTACAATTGTGTTCTAGGCCTGCTGAACTAAAAATCTTCCAACTCTGCTGTGACAATTCAGGAACGTAAGCCAGGATTACTATTACCTGAGATCATTAACAAAGCTTAATAGACTCCCAAGTCAAAACAGGACAATTAGCAGCTCCTGTACCAAAATAGAAAAGTGTGGAAATGGCATGTGTGTCACCATCTGCTAACAATATGCAATAGGCAAACCAATTCAGGAAAAGAAAAAAAATTAAAAAGAAAAGATTTCTTGATGAAACTTGTTCTCATTTCCAAGAATCAAAGTGAATATTCATCTTCAGCATTACACTTTCCAGATTCCCAGCTGGGACCAGAATGAAAAGCATCAAGCATCTCATGATTTAACCATTACAAAATTTCCAGGCCAAACTTTCGAGCAAGAGGTTTGGATACAGATCTGAACCATAGGGTGTCTTGTCTGTGAAGTTACAGTTATTGCTAACTATAGCAAGAGTTAGCATTTGTATGCATACTTTTACAATACCCAGTTGCTCCTGAACTTTGCTGAAGCTTTTTTTTCCCCTTCCCTTGATTTAGTTCAAGGAGTAGGGACCATCAATCTGCTTTTCAGACAAACAGGAACATTTACTTCTTCCTGAACAGCTGTCACAGTGTAATGAAAATAATTTACTGTTCAGTGTTTCTGAACCCCTTATCCCTCCTACTCTTCCTCTCCTGCATAGCTCCTGAAAGTCATGCCACAAGCAAATTTGTTTTGGGTTATACTAGAAAACATCTTAAAGTCTGAGATACTTTCCTTTACATTCCTCTTCAACAGCAGACTGAGTCTACCATAAAGTGAGGCTGCACATCACAGAAGAACAGCTACAGAGACACAAGCAAAGCTTGCAATGTGCTTTCATCTCCTTTGATTTGAGAGGGAGAGAAATAAATGATAATAATAAGAAAATAAACCAGAGTATCCCAATCACTACAGACCTTTTCTGAAGCTGTTTTATAAATTTATGTAACACAAATAGCTCCAGTCTTCCTGGTCCACATTTTTCATAGGGATATTTTCTTTTTTTTCAACATGACTACTGGAAAATCCAAGCACAGAGCTGCAATTCATATTCTGAAGAAAACTCTGAAGGAAACTCATAACGTCTCAAAATGTAGTACACTGTACTCCAAAGGGCACCATCATGGTAAAAATGAACCGTGTTCTGGGAAGTTAAATTCCTGAAGTACTCTTTAGTGAACATGAAAAGTAATTTCTTTTTTTCAGAGCCAAAAAAAAAAAAAAGTCTTTTTTCATGTCTTAATTCCAGGATGCATATTTGAATCCTACCAAAAATATTTTTTCACCCACCCAATGGACTAAAAAAAGGTTCTTTTTTATTCACCTCAAGAAGCTAGAGCAAATGACCTTGTCAAGGATTGGGTGTTTTTTTCACCAGTTTGCCTATATATAGTTCACAACTGAGCAAGTTTCTTTGCTTAGGGAGCAGCTCAACTTTAGCAGTAACTGCCCTCTCTCAGCAAGTTTTCCTTTCAAATGAACACAAAGATATGTCAATAAAAATTAACTGGAAGGAGCTCCAGCCAGTCTCAAGAGATGTTTATCAGCTAAAAATAGGCACAGATTTACTAAAAGGATAGCTGAAACCAATTATTATCACCAATAGACTTTAAAACAAGATCTTTACACTGCTGCCAGTTGGGCATGGAGATGCAGATGTAAAGTGGGACCCATCCTCTTCCTCATCTACCACGGCAGCCTTCCCAAGCCTTCTCATTTACACTGCTTATACTTAATTTTATGACACATTTACAGGCCCATTTCCATACAGTGCAGTTAGGAAAGGAGCCTCTTACACTGTTTGTTCTTCAGCCATGAGTGACACACTCACTATATCTGCTCTTCAGCATTTGCTGTTCAACATTAAACATAGATACCAGCAGGGGGTTAAATGTTTTGCAATATTAGATCAATCAACTAATTGGCAAGTTAACAAATCTGGTTGCTTTTCATGGTGTTTTGCTTTGATTTTTTGTAATTAAACAGAACACTGTGTGGATCCTGCCCTTTCCCTCAAAATGGAGCACTGCACATACTTTAACTCTCTATTTACTTTCTGAAGCATCATATTCTTTATTCTCCCTCCTGGTGACAGCACAAGGCAAATCACAGTCCCTAGGACATCTGGAGGTTGTGGTTTGAATGAATCCCTTCCAGCCATGAACAAAAGTGATCATCTTTGCTGAATTACTAAATACTTCAGACTTGTTAGTATTTCTGAATCGCAAAATTCCATGCTTGCAAAAGCTATACAGAAGAGAGTCCCTCGTCAAAAGGTTATGAAAAACAAAAACAAAGCTTCTGTGTCAGTTGTCTGAACTGCAGAAGGAGAAAAGGCATCTGCCATGTGTCTCTAACTGATACAGAGCAGCTCCTTTACTATTCCTTGCTTCTCCTGAATTCACACAACCACGACTTTACTTTCCCAGGGTCTTTTTGTGGATGTTGGGAGGAAAAAATGGTTAGAGATAATGATATGGTTATGCAAAAGATACAGTGAACACAGCCAGCAAGAAAATGCAAGTATCCTCATTGTGAATAGCAACAGATGCCAAGACACAAGAATCCTGCCTTGAACTGGAAATGTTTTAAATTATTTACAAATTTTTGCCAGGAAGACAAGGAAGGGGTTAAATAAACCCAGAACATCTTGTAAGAGCTAGAAAAAGCAAAGAGTTTGTCTAGAGAGCGTGCTCCTGCCGGACCCTCGGTACCACCCCTCGGGGGTGAGGACAGCATCAGCGTACTCAAACCATTCCAACAAACTGCGTCCTTCTTAAAAGTCAGTCTGGGTGTGCACCTCTGGCAGAAAGGCCGCCTGGGCAGCAGCGGGGAGGGGCAGGGGAGGAGAACCAGATTCACTTTCTCGGAGGATTTTGTTTCCTACACGTTCAACTCAACTTCAAACGCTCTCCTTCACAAACACACGGGCGGTGAATCGCTCCAATTACAGATAATCTCGCCTTGCTCATTTACCACAACACAACCAGCGACAAAGAACTGAAATTGCTGAGATCCCTTCAAGCAGCAACAAGGGCCGTGGTGACAGGCTGGAGAATGCGTGACTTGTTTTTCCACCACCCTGTGATGCACACATACCACACCACGTTCGGGGAAACTCCAGAGGAGCTCTGCGCACAGGCTCCAAGCAGTTGTCTGCACGAGAGTTCAATCTCCAGTTCCTCCCTCCCTGAGTCTGAATCACAACAAGCAGAACCTCTCTGGAACATCTCTCTTGCAAATTATTGTAGTTTCCCATCCGTCTTCAGCTTGGATGACTTCCCTAGGTCCACAGGGGATGATTTACAGCATTCGTTTTGGATTAAGGGTTCCTAAACTGTGACTCAGGAGACAGAGTAAATAAATGATCTGCAGCTGCCATATGAAAGATATGTTGGACATCCTCAGTCAAAAAGGCCTTGCTTTGGTCAGGCTTTTCTGAGCAGTAAAGTTGTTGGCTGAAAAACACAATATTGTTTTCTGCTAGTGGTATCTATTGCTTGACATTTGCTTTTACATCAGAACGTACTTGTAACACCACACCTTGCCTTGTGTGCAAACACTATTAAACCCAGTTGTGCTTGGCTTGACATCCAAGCTAGCTGCAGTGTGACTTCACTAACAGAAGTTAGTGAAGGCAAGCACGCAAAATAAGAACTGCATCCTTTGGATCATAAGAGGTTTTCAGAAGGGACACATTGCTTTGTTCATTACTTTCTGGACGACTTCTGAACATTTATGGATTTTTCAGTAGGCACAAAGTCCTTTTTCTAGGAAAGAGATGTTTTATGTTTGTGTTCTCTGTGTATTTGATGAAAGGAAAGCACACAGCACCACACTAACCTGTTATTTTACCTTCCCCTCAATTTTCAGTTGTCACATCTTAGTGAATCAGTTGTTGCTAAGTTGTCTCCGGCGCTATAGAAACTTTCCTGTATCACACCACTCACACGTGGAGGCTGGACTCTGTGAGTCACCTTAAGATATTTAACTTCTTAAGCACCCCCTTTCTGCAGAGAGGACACAACCTTACAGGTTGCCAGCCAGTCCCAGGTAATGAATGGCACTCCAGTAGAAAATTGCATTAACGTAGCCAAGCCTTACATTGATCTGCTAGATCAGTGCAAATCTGCAATGCAGATGCTGAAGCCTGTTACACCAGTTCACTTCAATATTTTAAGTTCAATAACTGAAGCAATTCTACTCATTAGCTGCTCAGCACACTGTGGAAGATTCCGTATAATCTATCATAATTCTTGGTCACCAGGTGGTCTGTGTGTTGAAATGCTGTAGTTTGAAAGAGTGAAAGCAGTTGTGCCTGCAGTGTTTGCAGACTGCTGTGATACAACACAGGAACTAAACAAGCACGAAGAAACACCATGCTGTTGGTATTCAAATCATTTAATGTTACCTCATCTCCTACCACTGCAGCTGTGTGAGAAGAAAATGGTTCAAATGTGCCCAGTTTCCAGCTAATCCCAGATATGTTCTATCTTAACATGGCTGCAAACTCCAGGCCTTCAAAGCTTTTGCAACCAATAGCTGCAGCTCCACTGTGTCAGGTTCCAGGTCCATTCCGTATTTACATTTAAGTCAGATCACAATATTTAATATGTGGGTTTTGAAATTCACTGATAATGTAGAACAGACTAAAGGACCAACACTTCCATCTAAGCACACAAGACAGTTCTTCTTGTGTATCAGTGCATTTCTTTCTTCTGAACAAAGATTGCACATGAACGGGACTTTAGTGCTAAGTATATAAAATAAAAAAACTCTGACCTGCTAGAACGGCTGGAGTTGAGCACCAGTGGCAACCAGCCTCACCTTTGCTCAAAAGAGAGGAAAGTAGCCTAAAATCTTCGTCTTCTAGAGAACATGGCCAGCAACACTGTCACCAACATCTTGTACCAGATGGCCCCTTCTACAGAGCATCACGTGGAAAGGGAAGCAGAACATTTACAGTTTTTCCTACAACATCCAATTGCATCAGGGACTGAACCAGTTAAATCACTGCTCCATGCCAGCTGATAAATTATGTTCAGAAATCAAGTAAGCATTTTGAAAAAAGTTTGATTAGAGCTGCCTGGGGGCCTGGCAAGATGCATGAAACTTATGTGACCCACTTATACTGCTGATCAGAAGCCTTTTCCCAGCAGACACTGGCACAGTGCATGAGAATAGTCAGTGAAGGTTCAGGGGAAAGCTCTCCACAGAAGTATTTTGTAGTTTGTTGTCTCCAACATCACCATGCAGCATGGCAAGGCACAACCTCTTGTACTCATTCTGTTCAGGAGGATGAGCGGAAATTTTTAACTCCGTCTGCATCTACTACCAACTCCTTTTAGAAGCAAACTTCCACATTTAGCCAGAGTAAGGCTAAAATAAATATCTCTTAATGTAAACAGAGATCATTAATGGATTAGATCTATACCTGGAAAACTCAAGTATTTGACATGCTACTGGGAGTACAGATGCTTGAAATGTGTAAGAAAGTAAGAATGTAAGCCCAAGTACAGCTCTTATACCTGGATGAATCTTGCCTCATCTTCCCTAATTCCCCAGGCACATGGCCCATCCATTGACAAGTGTGTTGTCCCAGTTTGGTTTCCTGGGAGTCTCTATTGGCTGCACATCAAGACAAATGTTCACTCTGCTATTGACATAGCCAGGGGGCTTAGAGATGCTAGCCAATCCTTGTTCAACTAGCGTTACTGTTTTACAACATGTCATGCTCGGTGATACTGAAAGGAAAAGCCAATAAAAGGAAAATTAATCTTGTGATTAAATGCAACACTTCGGATTGCTGGCTGCTGACACTGGCACCATGCCACCCTCTCTGAGGACAGAACAGAACCTGTCTGCTGTCTTCACCAACAAAAGGATTTTTACAAAATCAGGGTCTCTTGCTATGAATGATCAAAATGAGGAGTTTGGCAAAGAGACCTGGCCAGTCATCAATTACAGCTTTGTTCTACCCCAATGTAAAGCTGATACTGTCCAGTTCCAGACTGAGATAATCGAAGTTCTACCCTTACCATGCCATGGAAGTTACAGCTAAATTCACAGAGAACTTGCAGATAATGTCTTAGAGAGTAAGAGTTTGAAAATTTGTTTTTGAATATATTTGCATATGTCAGCACAGAGTATGGATTGTTTTGAAATCTGAACCCTCGGGGCTTGCTAAGCACCTGCTCTCTCAAAAGCAAGCTTATGTGCCATGGAAAGATCTGTGCTGGCCCTTTGGAAAGGGATTAATTCCTTTCCAACTATGGGTATTTGCATAAAATACTGTGTTCACTACGCCGACGTCCTCTTTGATGCTTGCACTCGAGCATCAGCTGTAGCTTCTGTACTCACACAGTATTAATTTTTATTCTGGCAAATGTTGAAGTTTAATTTAAACTCTGCTTAGAAGGTCTTCCTTAGGGAAATTCAAACACTTAGTGAAAACAAGAGAGCTCATAAGCACAGCCCAATCAGCATACACTTCTGAATGACTTATCATCATTGTGTTAGAGGAATCTGACAGAAACTCCATACTGTAAACAGCAGGGTCTGGCGTCTAAGTTATTTGCAAATGGAATCCTTGCTCTCCCAGCCCTGCTCTCCCTCTTTCCACACATTCTTTAGCTGTCCACAAAATCTCATCACTTTATAGATGAGGTATTTTCTTAAAAGTCTAACAGCATGATCACTGGGCAGTCCTTCCTGTTCAAGAAGGCTCTCATCTATGGCAAATCACATGAATGACCAACATAACTTCCATCACCACCAAAAACAGCAATCATACCTTCACAAGNTGTGATGAGTGATGCTTCTTATAAAATGCTCCCAAAAGTCAGTTCCATCTAGCAGCTGCATACAGGTGTGTCTCAACAAGTGTGATGACATAGTTGCTTCCCAGTAATAAATGGTGAAGATAACACTGCTTCCCCAAACAAATGCTTGCTTTACAAAATCCACTCCATTTGAATGCTTTATTATTCTCAGCTATTCCTAAACTGCTTCAAAGGGGACACTGGGAAGTCTCACTAAGAGGGTTGTGAAGACACAAATATCTTGGTCAGAAGAAAACTCTGACCAAGCTTCTGGTAATGAATAACAAAAGAACAGTTTTTGGAATCAACCTCTCAAGCTATGAATGGTTGTTTCAGACAAAATGGTTCTGAGATGTACACCACATAGCCTGAAATGGGGTACAACCTGTTCATCTGTGTGCTTCCTCTGATGAAGTAGCCCTAAGAAGCTGTTCTTCAGCTTCCCAGGCAGGAAAAACCATGTGTTGATAGAAAAGTTGTGTTACCTAATGCTATGAATCTATAAAGGTGATGAATAGCCCTTAATGTTGATGCAGCTGCTGAGGAGATGCTGTCAAATTGGTAAGCATAGCCAGGTGATTTGTCAGTGTTCAAAGACGCTGGATTTCCTATCTTCCACTTCCTCCCTCAGGCTCCTTGCACATCCACACGCCCTCCAAAGCCATCTTTCACTACAGCCTGAAAATCGCATTTTAACTCCTCCTCTTCTCCCTATCCATCTTAAAAATCCTCCGGGTTTCCAGGCATGGTTTTCAGCTCAGTTGCTCCTTTGTTTCATGTAAATATGAGAAGGAGCTTTTTCACTGAAGGTGACAGAACACTGGACCAGGCTGCCCAGGGCTGTTGTGGAGTCTCCCTCTCTGGAGATATTCAAAACCCATTCGTGTTCCTGTGTGATCTGGTATAGGTGATCCTGCTCTGGCAGGGGAGTTGGACTGGATGAGCTTTGGAGGTCACTTCCAGCCCCTGACACTCTGTGATTCTGTGATTCTCAAAAAGGCTGAGTTTTTGCACTGGGATGTGATTATTTCATTCAGTGTTCTAAGGATATCCTTATTGCTGCAGTAGCTGAATGCAGCCATGCTAAATGTGGGTGCATTTTCCCCCCTCTTGCAGCTAGAGACAATAAATACTGCTTATGTGTCCTTTTTACAGAGCAGCAGATTGGTGTTAGATTAATTCTAAACCCTATTTTATCAGATTAATCTGATTAGCTTGGATTTCAGATCTGTTCTGCAAAATACATTGAAAATCCTCTCCAGTTTTAAATTCTGGGAGAAAAAACAGTGAATTTTCTAATGCATCATAACAGAGGAACAAAGTCCCTAGTAAAAACAAATCTAGAAGTGAGAGGCACCAAGGCTGTGACAAATGGAAAAGCATAAAGAAACACCAGGACAGCTCCTCTAGTAACATTCTACCATGACCTACGTGCCTACGACTTTGCTAAGTAGTATTCCAAGACCACACTGAGCTTTTTCAATTTATGTAAGCAATTCAGCTTGGTCCACAACGACTGCATATGAGCAACATGCCAGAGACATTTTCACCTGAAGAGTTCATGGTCTAATCCCAGATACAGGTAAGAAGGTAACTGGAGTATTCTTTATGTTGTTCACAGGGTGAATGCTCTTCTGATAATGATAATGCCTAAACTGAAATATCCCATGGGAGACAAGAGCAATAGACACAAAGATTATAGTGTGAGAAAAGGCTCTTCAGAAGCACAATAAAGACAGCAGTTTTCACACTCGTGCAACTAAGATGATTGCTTCTCAAAAAGTCCTGCTCCACATGAATATTTTACATACAGCGAACACAAAGCTGGACAATGAGATCTCAGTTATGACACACAGAAGAGCAGATACCTTTACATTCTCAAACAAAGCTAGGTTCTCACCTGATAGGGGAGAGGTGAAGCCACAGCAACCTCATTTTTGTCTCAAGTGATGGCAATTCATCAGCAGCGCTGCACTGCATTAATCTTATTTTGCAAATGCTACACAACATGGCTGGGTTGGGTTTCCAGACAGTTGAAAAAAGTCAAGTGGAAACTGCCTGTTTGCCTGACNTTATTCTGTCGGTTTGTCTTTAAAACCACGACACTCATTTTCAGGCCACTTGTCATCTTGGTATTAACAATGCAGTAGCAGTTCTGCTGTGAAACAAATTCCTTATAAATATGGATTTACAAAACTGAAATGTTTGGGTAATAAAGACAGTTGAGAGACACAAACCCACAAGCAGGATCATATTTAAGCCTGGTTGCAAAATACAACCAGATTGACAGCATACAACTCTTAACATCTTCATAAGTCTCAGATATGAGAAATGTGCATTTAAACAATACAACAAAGCACAAAAGTAGCATCTGAAGACTCCAATGAATGCAAGTCACAGATACACAAATACATTATTTTGTTATTGCAGTACATTTCCAGGCTGCATAAATAATTGTACATATATTCTGTGGCTGTACTAAGCCACTGTGACAACTATGACCTTATTGTGGCAACAAAACGCCAAGAAATCCCCTGAGATTTAGCAATATTTTCTGACACCACAATCCTGCAGCTATCTCCACAAGCAATTAAATGAAAACGCTGCACTGCCTCCTGCTACATTCCAGAGAGCTGTATCAGGCAATGCAGCCTGCCTAAGAAAAACATTGAAGATTTATAACTTGTGACTGACAACTGCCAGCCAGCTCTAACATACTCACTGCAACTTCTTCAAGTGGTTCAGATAGACTTGCAAGAGAAACACTACACCATATTCCCCTGAAGATGTGCAAAATATCTTCCAAACAGATTAATATTGTTCAAAAGGAAACCTCTACTCTTCCACTGTTGTGGAAGATGCCAGACTGCTCTGCACTTTGTATGCCAACCCTTCCTGCCACCCTCATTACAAGCAGAGAAACAGCCATGCATGGCAGCAGCCCCCAAGAATATCCCAAAGAGGAGATACTCAGCTGAGTCCAGTCAAGCACCCATTTTTGTCTGGCAGAGCAGGGAGGCTTGCAGCTGGCTTGGACACGCCAGTACTGGCATACAAAAACCTAGTACATCCTTGAGCTCAAAGCTACCAAAGGCATCACCACAGTAACCTTGGCAGCATTTCAGCGGTCAAGGTCAAAATCAGAGACAAGGCTCTGAATTGTCAGCATAGCCTTCAGTTCTTACAGGTTATTCATAAAAACCAGAACCATCAAATCAAACCAACAACAAAAAAATCCTACCAACGAACAAACAACACCCATACAAACAAAACCCCAGCACCCAAGTAGTTGCAAATTCTGTTTTCTTCCTTTGGGGGTTTTCTTGGCTGGTTTTGGCTCTTTGTTCACTATCAGATTGGCTAAGCTTACATACCCCATGAGCTACACCATTCCTGAGCTGGAAGATACAGAGTGCATGCAGCACCTGTGTGACAGCCTCTTCCTCAGGTTGTTCAGACAATACTGTGTCCATCAAAGGACATGCAACGCAGGAATCTGACATAGAGGAATTGATTTTAACACATTACTCAGGGTTTTGCCTGCTTTCATTACACTTTTCTATTACAAGTAAAATCACTCTGTGAAACACAGGACCTGGAATCAAATAAACCAGAGCCTCAAATTCCTGCCTGGAGGGTCTATGCTACAGAGCATTTGTAGACTCAATCAAAAGGCAAAGTTTGCTGATGGCCAGATTTTTAAACTTCATTTGCTCAGGCTGTACCAGAAGTATCCAGCACTAATGCAATTCCAGCAAGTAGAGCAATCATTTGTTCGCCTTGACAAAGGTCAGCAGCCATCATTGAATCTCCCACTGAAGTCTGTTTACTGAATTCTGCTTTCAGTGGCAGAACCAAAGACTTAGTTCACAATGAGCTGGGCCTCACCTTTAGATTGAGCAGGCAGCCTTTCTTATACTCTGCAATTTTAAATTTGCAGGCTCTAATCCTGAAAACCAGGATTAAGTGTAGTTTGTTTTGAAATCACATGATCTCATTACAGGATGAGATGATTCCAGACAGACTATGCACAACGAAATGTACTCAGAGGCCCAGCATGTGACAGCTATGCACATAACTTACCAATTCTGCCTGAATAGGAGGGTTTGTATCATTTTACTCTTAGAACTTTTTGATTTTAGTCTCAGCCAAAATCCAAGTGGGAGATTCTGAACACCGACATTGCAGGCCACTTGATGGCAACTCTCCTTAAAACTATTAGCTTTTATTCTGAGGTACAAAGAAGGTAGATACTTTTAAATAACATTGAGCTGGTCTCCCTTACTGCAGCTCTGTTATTGAGCTGCTGTTACCTTGCAGTAGGATTTGCAAGGTGACAGCAAGTTGATACCTTGTCTGATTCCGCAAGTGCAGAGGTATGCAGCTTGTGTGTCTCATTATTACATGGAGATTTCCAACTTTCAAAGGGGAAAATGTGATTTAAGTACAAGATCGTCTGCCAAATTCCCCAAACAATTACAGATGTTTCTTACATGACTGCCCTAAGAGGGCTGACTGCTGAAACCTAGACTTATCCAAACCACTACAATTTCCTCTACAAGCCATTTGTCTAAAGTAAAAGGATGAGAGAAGATCTATGATTTATGCATTGTGACACAAACTTTTAAGTCTTTGCTTTTACTTTACGATTTAAAAAACATTTAAGTATGGAGTCAGTCAGTCAAGGCAGTTTTTGGTCCTTTAATCTTGTGCTCCAGTTTAACAGCACGGAGTCAGTACTTGTTTCCCCGCTTTACTCTGTATTTACTGGTTTTGTTCACTGCCAGTGTCTACAGCAAGAAAGCAGGTAACTAAGTTGCAGAATATTGGCAATGCAGCTTCTAACTCTGCAGTGGTGAACAGCTAGATGAGGAACGTTTTCCTCACAACCTTAACACTTTTCAAGCCTGTAGGTTTCCCTGCACCCCAGGAGGTATTGCTGCTGGCACACCAATTATTGCTTCCCCAATTTCATAAAGAGATTGCCTGGCGCGGCAGGAGCAGAATGGCTCTTTGCGACCCACCTGTCCACCACTCAGGGTCTGTCTGGATCAGTGTCACTCAGAACAGAAGATGGGTTTTGGTTTTTCAGTTTGTCTTGATATCTGTGAAGCAATCCCAGAACTGTTCTCAGTTTCTTATTCTGGACCAAGCTGCCCCCCAAATACTTGATATTCCTCAGCTTCATACAGTTTACCAAACTGTAACCATTTTGGGTGACTACTCTGAACATATTAATTTCAGTCTTTTTTTATTTTACAAGCAAAAGAAAAACACTTCTTGCCCAATTAAATTCCAGTAACTTATACTAATGATGATGAGGTTTTGGGCCCAAAATTTGGTAGGGTGTTGCCACTGACATTTCTTCAAACCAGAAGTTTTAATCATATATTATCCCAATTTTTAAAATAGCTTTCACTAGTTCAAAACACCACTTTTTCAGTGAATGAGCTATTCAAAACTCCTAATCAGGGACCCATTTTACCAGGAGCTGTATAAACACAGCTGCTAGGAAGGGTCTGGTACAGACTCTAACATAATGGTTTGAATTCTGTTTGGAGGAGAACCTTACAGTGGCAAATTAAACATGCCAAACATGCTTCTCTGACCCCAAAAAAGAAATGTGATGTGGTTTCATTAAAAATAAAGTAAAATTTAATACTCAGATACAAAGAGCAGGAGGTGGAACCAGAGCAGACGTGATATATGTGTATTTGCACAAAAGAGCCACACCACATGAATAAGAGAGGAAGAAAAGTAGCTGAGGAGGAAAGACAACTCTAAGGAAAGAGGAGTGAAAACAACCTGAGGCAAAACCAGAGCTGAGGCCACCTGAGACCTGCTCTGCCTAGCAGAGTGCAGCAAGCCGTGGCCATTGAAGCAACTAAGGAATCACTAATCCCAAAGGAAGGCTTCCAGTATTTAGCAAAAGCATGTGGAGGGCTCTTCAAATTATTTTCCCTCAGTGAGGTTATTTTCCTTCAAAAGATAGAGTGGGAGGAGAGCCATGAAAATAATCAGGGGGTTGGAACACCTCTGCTATGAGGACAGGTTGGGGGAGAAGAGACCGTTCCAGGAAGACCTAATAGCTGCCTCCCAGTACCTGAAGGGGGCCTACAAGAAGGATGGAGAGACTATTTACAAAGGTCTGTGGTGACAGGACAAGAGGCAATCGCTTCAAACTAAACAAGAGCAGATTTAGATTGGATGTTAAGAACAAGTTCTTTATCATGAGCGTGGTGAAT
>VWYK01001860.1:1957-16429 GCA_013399775.1 Semnornis frantzii | reverse complement strand
GTTTCTCTCTGAAAAGGCTTCTCAATGTTGCTATGGGAAGGCAACCTTTTGACAGAGATGTAGAATAAATAGGATGTGCGAGAGGCAAATAATTTCACTGTAATAACAAGGTTCAGGAAGAGAATGTTTGTGGCATCCCAAGATGTTTTGGAAAGCTAAAAATAGCTGGTGTGTGAAGCAGGCAGTTGGCTAAACTTGCAAGTGTTGAACAACTTAAAACTCATTAGTGTTGAGGAAGAGGAAATTCTGAATGTGGCCAGTGTCTTGTCTACTTAGGCTAAGAGGTTTCAGGGTGGGTGGCAATCCAGGACCCTACAGCCTAAATTATGCTGAAGCCCTTCAGTTTGGAGGTGTTTTTTTTTTTTTTCCCCTCAGGGACTAATAATCCACTCAGTTTAAATAATCCACTCAGCTGTTAAGAGTCACACCAAAGCATGATGGATTGGTGCTATATGGGAAAATAAATATGGGAAATTTGTTCTTTCTCTTTATTCTCATTTTCATGCTGCCCAAAGCTCTGTTAACATTCTGCATTTGGCTATGCAGTGGGCAGACTCTTAGCAATCAACAACAGAAAAATCTTTAGTTTGCATCTGTTAGAATGAAAGAATTTCTGTGGTCAAGTTTAAGAAAAATCAGTGTCCCTGTGCCATGGTTTTGTTGCAGCCAGCACCGTGAAGCTTCTTACAGCCCAACTCCCTTCACACAGTGTAATGGGAAGGAGAATTAGGAATAAAAGGCAAAACACTGTGGGTTGAGAGTTTAATAGAACACAAAGAGAGAAGAAATAATAGTAATAACAATAATACTAATAAAATATTAAGCAAGAGATACACAACACAATGTTCACTGACTGACCACCTAGGACTGAAAACCTGTGATTTTTATCAGGCAACCTTCCCCTTATATAGTGGATGTGGTCAGTATGGTATCAAATACCACATTGGATGTTTCAGTCCTGGATGTGGCCTTTCTCAACTGCTTGTGAAAACTGACTCTATTTTAGCTGAACACAGGATACAGTTTCTGTACTTCTCTGTTCTAATGGTACTTGATTAGTACTTAATTTTGCATTGAAACGTGATTAAATTAATTTCATGACTGAAAAAAAAAATCAAGATTCAATGTTTTGGAAATCTCTCTGAACCAAAGATCTGGGATAGAGTTTCAGCTGAATTTTTTACCCTGTAGTCTTATATCTCCTAGTGGAAATCAGGCCCAAGAGCAGATTTTGCCATTTAAAAAAATAAACAAACAACCCCCCCCAAAACAAAACAAAAACCTAGTTTGTTTTAGAAGTAACTATAAGGACCAAGCTGCTCTTCTGAATGGAGAGGATTTTGAGAGAGAATAACTTCTACTTTTCCCAGTATGCATATATATTTATATTTTCTAGTGTGAAATGTTAACAGCGAGAGGAAAAAAGATACTAGCTCAGGTTTGGGTTCTTTTGCATAAATCCACTGATACCATACAATTCTGTGAATCTGTGTTTTTAAATAAGTGAGCAAGAGTCTAAATAATTCTATGGATTGCAACTCTGTCTTTGTGCCTGGTAGCTGTCACATCTGTCCTAATACATCTCATGTAGGGGGTAAGAACAGATTTCATTCTACCTTGTTGGAAATATTTGTGATCAAGGATTGCCAAACAGCCTTGCAAGGGTCAGTGCAAGATTGACTGCTAGATCTGCCTAGCAAAAAGAGACCAAGGGACCTGGGCGTTCTAACTGACAAGCAACCGAATATGAGGCAGCAGAGGGCCCAGGTGGCAAAGAAAGCCCATAGCATCCTGGCTTGTGTTAGAAATGCTTTGGCCAGCAGGAGCAGGAAGGTAATTGTCCCCTTGTAGTCAGCTCTGGTGAGGCCACACCTCAAGTGTTGCTTTCAGGTTCGGACACGTCAATATAGGAGGGATGTGGAGGTGTTGGAGAGAGTGCAGAGGAGGGCAATGAAGCTGGGGAAGGGCCTGGAGAATAAATCTTATGAGGAGCAACTGAAGGAGCTGGGGATGGCTAGTTTGAAAAAGAGGTGGCTAGGCTTAATGATCTCTGGAGGTCCCTTCCAACCCCTAATATTCTGTGATACTGTAATAGCAACCCCCATGCTTCAAGGCTCTGTGTGCTGAGTAGCATCTCTAATGAAGGAAACCCAGATTCACCTTTTCCAAGCTCCTCACCTGGCATCTGTCAGATATCTGTTTATGAAGAGCTAGACGTCTTCCTACACTGGTAAGATGCTGAAGAAAGCAATAACCCATGTCTAATGGTAAAAGAACTATTAAGCTCTATCCTTAAAACTTTATATCATGTAGAGGATAAAACTTTAAATAATGCAGGCAATTCTTTTCCTCATTACAAGCAGGAAGAACCAAGAATTGTGTTATAAGCATATATTTCAGATGAAAGTATTAAGAAGTGCTTGAGGACAATCTTTGCTGATAACAGTGCTGAGGAGTTTGCTTATAATACTCTTAGGATCAACTCTAGCTCCATTTTTCTGGAACAGGGTGGAGTTATTTTAATGAATCCATGAGGAATGTGTAGTGGTGTAATACCCAGGGACTACGTGCTCCACCACAGAAACACTCTTGGTATCTACCAGTGCTAGAGGAATCATTTCCAAGTGAAATCTCACTCTGAAACATTGAAGTTGACCATCTCCCACCCCTCCTGTAGAAGATCAGAATGAATTTGGGGAAGCAACCCTTGGCTATCATTTCATTGCCATGGGAGCTGCTTGGGGAGCGCTGTCATATCAGTAAGATTTCTGTTGAAATCATTAAGCTGCCGTTTTTACACCTGTACAACAGTAATCTGACCATTTTTGTTCTGAAAAATTACTTTTCCAAGGCAGCTTAATCTTGTGAGGTCATCTGAATACTTTTGTGAAGTGCTTTTATGAGAAAGCAGAAGGAAATTTGAAATTTATTGCAAACCAAGAGCATTCTCATGTTGATCATAACAGCTACATATTAGAGCAGCCTTGACTGGCTGGAAAAGTATATGGGAGTAGAAATGCATATTCTGCAATCTCATGTAACAGCTTAGATGACAAAAATAGTTTAAGCAAGTTTCTGGCCAATTCTAACTCTCATTTTCCTAACCCCAAAACATATCTCTCTATCAGTTGTGCCATGGCAATCAGTGGTGGATCAACCTACTGCTACAAACCAGCAAAGTTTTCATCTCAGACAAGGCAAAACACAGGGCAAAGCTGGAAATGGCACTGCTGTGTAGAATTGGGTTGTGGAGAGTGCAGCTCATTGATTCCTTTCATTTGACATTTCTTAGTGCTTTATTTCCTATAGAAACAGTGCATAGTGAGCTTATTTGAGTGGCTGGTACCTCTGTTCTAGGCAATTTACTGCTTCATAGAGCAAATTTTATGAAGAAGAAGAAAAAAAGTCATCTGCTGTTGTGTCTTCTAGCCATCCATGCTGCACTCTATCTGCTGCTTCTAGTTCTGTGCCCCCTGGACAATTTGAGCATTGGGGATGTTTATTTCCAAAGGCTTTTCAGGTGCAACAGAATGATTTTAAGTAAATGTGACTCTCACAGTGAAGGGAACCTAGTTTCACTCTGCTTGAGAACAAGCAAAATGATGATGCTTAGACAAATGTTTCTCTTGGCTGTGGAAATAGGGAGATGGCAAAAACACATGGCTAGTCTAGGCAACACCTGCATTATAGCTGTTTGATGTACACATGGATCTTGCACATACTTGTATATCAAAGTGGCACTAGAAATGTTGAAGCATAATTAATTTTAGCTGAAAGAGGTAGCCTTACTTCCAGCCTACTTTCTGCTCTAGCAGATTACCTTCCCACCTGTCACGCAAACAGGGCACCATACCAAAAGCTTTTCTTGGCTAAGCATGTGTGTATCTCTAAATATTTCAGAGGTCTATCTCCTGGAATTCTCTTGTAAGCATCTATTTAATATTTGCTAGGACAAAGATGTTGCAGGTGTATGCACCACGGTTGCTGACGATGTCTGTGTAAGCAAAAAGACTGCAGTCCTTTCTGGTAGAATGGGGAGATGATATTCATGTTAAGGCAGTGTGCTGGTTTGAGCTAATTGGAATATTTTAATAGAGAAAAATTGTACTAAAGGCTGTGAAGGAAAACAATGGTGATGTCTACTTCACTCAGAGGCTTGCTGTGATGTTTAGGTATAAGAAAACCAAAACAAAAAGATAAGAGTCTCTCGAGCTGGCAGTCTGGGTCACAAGGGACCTACTTACTTACTGGACTTGCTTGCTGCTTGGGTCTTGGGCTAGCAGCTCTGGCTTCTCCTCTCTGTTGAATAACTTCACTAACCACTTTTCTTCTAATCCTCCCCAGCCGATCCTCCTTGCACATAAGCCAAACCTTGGGGTAAGGTGTGGGGGTGGGGAGAAGGTGGAAGGGTGGTTGGGAGCCCCTCCTGGGGACTCTGATTTCTGGGAGGGGAGTTGTGTGTCTGTATTACCTGAAACTTGTATATTTCTGTAAATATTCCTGTATATACTGTATATATTTGCTTGTATATTGTGCTGAGCTGTAAATAGAGCTTCATCTCTTAACTTCCAGTCCGGCTGAGATCTAGTCTGGGTCATTTCAAAGTGTGGGGGGGCAGGGAACTCCCAAACCGTCACAGGCAGTTCAGTAAAAGGTTGTCCTTGCTTCTTCCCCTTTTTTCTCTGTGTCCCCTGCTCCCACCCTCAAGGACCTGCCTCTTCGCTCTGGCACTCACTAGACAAGTTGGTGCTTAAATTCACTACTCCAACAAAAAAGAAATTTTGTTGGAGTAGTTTGTTTTGTTTTGTCTTTCCGGTTTGGTTGCCAGCTTGGGGTTGGGTTTGGTTGCCGGCTTGGGGTTGGGTTTGGTTGCCCCCCCTGCCCCACTGGTCTAGTGAGTTTGTATGGCTATGTGTATTTGTTCCAGTACTGGTGCAAGGCAGACTATAGGAACATGAAGCTGGAAGCAAAGTGAAGGAGATGTGGAAGGAGGACATATCTCTGCTGCAGCCTGGGGAGGTTAGACTTGTTCAATCCAGTATTGTGTAACTGCCATATGATGCCCTAGAACACAAATAACTGACTAATGCTTAGTTTCATTGTGAGAGGAAGAAAAAATAGAAGAGATCATAGAAAGATCACCTATTATCTCTTGCTTCATGTGTTTTAATTTCTTTCCTGCCTATAATACAGCCTCTGTCCTTATAAATAGCTGCTGCAGAAATATTAGCAAATATATTTCATGTAAATTGAATTTGTTCTGTGAGTAACCATATTAGTTCTCAATAGAATTTGTTATTTAATAAAGCTCTGTCGATAAAAACTAGTAGTGATAATTCTGGCCAGTATATTTCAGCACACAAGTATTTGTACAAACCTGTCCATCCACAAATGCTTGGGCTAAAACTGTTGAAGTTGTATTCCTGAAAGCTTTTTGAACTTGAAAGTAACCCCAGTGGGAAATAAACCAAAACTGCTTCTCTTTCGTGATCATTCAATAGCTAATATTAAAAATAATATTAATGGTGAATATTTAGTGAATAATTTGCTAGCAGGAACATGTTTGGCATTAAAGGAAAAGACAGAAACAGCAGAAGGCTTGTGAGTAAGTCTGAACTCTACAAAGGTTCCTGGCTTGGGTAAATCAGTGTCACTGCAAGTGTTGGAAGGGAACTTAAGCCAGTTTGCATCAACTGAATGTCTTCCATTTTCACTGGGGACTAGTATTTGACCAGCTATAGCTCCAGTAATTGTATAACTCATTAACATTTTCCAAAATTATGTATTCAGATGTTGTTTGGCCAGCTTGGTACATAACAAATTAATGTGAGCAGCCCAAAGTGTGTTCACAGAATTCACATGCAGTGGGGAAAGGGTTTTCCACAAGCTGAGATTTTAAGGTCTGTTCAGCAGTAACAGGCAGTGTGCTTTTTGCTTAACTCTACAGTCTGGTTTGACCTTCAAGTTAAACTGTTTGAATGCTGTCCTTGGGGTTTCCACTGAGGTAGCACAATCTTTTGTCCCCTTGCTCTGAAAGCTGTCTGAGATTGCTCGCAGGCTCTTTAGCTGTCCCTTGTTTTCTATTGCAAAGGTAAAAGCAGTTACAGCTTTGGACAGATAAGGATTATAAGAGCGTTCAGACTGACATGGAGCTTTGCTAGCTGACGTGTTTGAGGTGGTGGTGGAGGGTGGAGAGGGAGTATCCTTAATCATTGTGGTTTCATCTGAAGCTTCCAGGGAAGCAATATTACTGGTTAGTCCTATCTTAACCTTTAATAGTTTCCGTCTTTCTATCAGCTGCTTCGTGACATGACATGATTAGTTTAACAGAGATCTTTGAGAATTGGTCTCTGATGGGTGTTCCACTGGAGCAGTGAAAAGATTCCTTCTCCCTGGGAGGTCTAACGGAGGGGGAAGGACAACACGTGCAAGCCATCTGCAGCACTACAGGTCACAGCCTGGCTGATAGCTGTGAGCTGCCAATGAAGACAATATTGCACTAACGTGGTACCTTAGGAGCAGAAATCCAAGCTCTTGTCCTTTTCTGCCTGCTCCCTCCCTCCCCCAGCAAGCAATATACTCTGGAGGAAGCCCAGGGCTCTCCACCATTGTGTTCCTCTTCCCTTCTACTTACTGCTTCAGATTGTGATCATTGACTTCACACCTAACAAAGTAGATTTCATGCACCATTTAGTAACTCCGGGGCTCTCAAATTCAACACAAAATATAAAGGAAACATAACTTGGGATGTAGTCTCACAAAGTCATGCTATACTGGGCAAGTCTCAGGGGGAAAAAAAATCTTCTTAGCACATTGTTGTTGTGCTGCACTGGTAGTGTCCTTGCAGGTTCTGTGGAGCAAAGGTGCAAGACAGTTCATGTTTGAATAAAGCTTTGTTATTTTTGAGTTTTACTATTGAGATTTTCCCCCTTCCCAGTTAACCCTGTGCATTTTTTTTTGTGGAGAAGAAAGAGTGAAAATAGTTTCAAATCGTGGGTTAATGCCTACATGGAATTATTTTGTTCAAATGTGTAGTAGTACATTTTGTGGTTAATTGAGAAGGCCAGATAGCTCACCCAGGTCATTATTTGCTATATGAGGATATTGCAAGCAGAGTACACTTTTTTTTTTTTTAAGGTAGCTTTAAAAAATGTAAAACACAAACAGCTGTTCTTATAACACTGAGCAAAAAAAAAAATGTTATGAACTCAGACTTGAGGGCAGAAAGTTTCTGGTGAGATTTGAAGGAAGTTTAATGACGTTGATGGGGGGTACTTGAAGGCCCTTTGAGGCAGTTAAATTGAGTGGTGCTAAGACAGGAAGGCAGCTCAAGTTGGCTCTTCCTCATGCTCTGATTCCTGCAGTTCCTCATTAGCAGCACAAACTTATTTGCAATTCTGGCTGGTTTTTCATATCGTGCTTGTGTGCTTGCTGTGTGTGTACCTCTGTCTGTTGGTACTCCAGCAGGACTGGAGGCGAGCTAATCTCTCCCTACAGATAACTCTGCCTATAAGATTGCTTTCTAGTTGAAATAGTAGCCCCTGAGTTTCTGCTGGAGAAATCTTATGACACACTTCATTGGATTCTGCTAATTAGTATAGCCTTAAAAAAGAAAAAAAAAAAAAAAGAGAGAATTAAAAAAAGGCCCAGCTGTTCAGCAATAAAAAGAACTATGCAGAGCTGTGAGGCTGAGACTGGTAAGGTTATGATTGCTTGTTTTGCCCTGCATTTTCAGTGGTACAAACTAAGGGCTTTGGGGCTGGAGAGACTGAATGCAGGAGCAGCTGGTGGTGTGTGATGTGAGGTTAAGGGAATGCATTAAACCCTCTGGTCAGCCAGTTGTATGCATGAAGATAGGCACGTGTAGAAAAAACTTGGAAAAAACCCAACCACCCTTGCCCTCTTCCCCCCGGAGCACATCCATAGATAAGAGGCTCAGTCTTCTCAAAGCCTAGGGTTAATAGCCAGCCTGAGGGACGGGTAATGCTCTAAGTAATCTGTTTTTTTCAGGAAACGAAAGCATAGCCTCTATTTGCTGCTTTCTGTGTCTGGTCTTTGAGTACTGCTGTTCTCAGGCCCAGCCCTCCTCTTCAGGAAGAGAAGTTCATCAGAACCAGAGATTTAATACAAATCTTTTAGAATGATCCAATAAGTGTCTCTGTCTCCACTGATGCTGGGCATGGGAGGAAGTGTATTTAAACTTTGCACCCTGGTGATGGATTTTCCAGAAATGTGAACTTCCTAAAATTCTCTTGTCCCATGATGTTGTTCCACTGCTTTCCTTTCCCTGATCTTCCCTAATCTCTACAGCTTGTGGATATAATTGTTGAAAAATAATTACCTGAGTTATTGACTTCTGTGATGCTTAGTGAAATAATTGACATCTGTACAATATAAATGAATCACCCTTCATCTTCAGCATTCCTTGCCACTTTGTTGTCTAAATGGGCATAAAATGTTGACCCTCTGTAAGGAAATAGTGGCTACCATCTTCAGGTTGGTTGTCTGGGGAACCAATGAAGTCTTCCCCTTTCCATTCTTCTTCCTACTTCCCTCTGAGTTTTAGAGGAAGAACTGATGAAGATCGAGAAATAAAAGGTCTGTGGGTTAAAGGTGATTTTGAGGAGGTTGGATTGGGCAAACTCATGGTGCTGCTGGTCTGGAAGTGAGACAGACTTTGGCTCCTGTGTTATGGAGCATGATTCAGACTGGAGTAGCATTCACTTGGATAGGTAGAGAGCTGATGCAGTCTGCTCTGCAACTGTGGAGACGAAGCTAAATGTGCCTGACAAATGTCTTTCCTTAGATTAATATGTCTCAATGTAATTTATGAGACAACACCAAATGTCTTAGCAATGGCTGAGGTCTTTGTGACACTTTCCACAGCTAGATTTGTGTTGCAGGAACCCTGGTCCTGTGTGGAGCTTCACTGACATTAGAAGTGATTTAAGGTGCCTGTTGGCATTTCTTGGGGTAAACTGTGGGTCTTTTGGAGATGCTAATCTATTTTAATCCCTTGGAGTTTGCCTAGCCTCAAATTAGTACCTCCCATATAAGAGAGAAGGGGGGGAGAGAAGAAGAAAAAAAAAAAAAAGAGCCTTTACAAATACTGTACATTATAGGAAAAAAAATAGCTTTTCTAAAAGCGATCAGAATGGGCTTGGAGCTATGAATATTCACTACTGAAGCATGGTTTGTGTGCTAAAAATGTGCATTTCTTCTCTGCAAGAGAAAGTAAGAGCATCATTTTGTGAAAATTCCTGAGTAGTGTTTCCATTCTTTCTGGCTTTATAGAGATGGTTTTAACAGGAGAAAAAACGTAAGCAAACCCAAAAGTGACTTTTCACTGTGTGGCTGCCTGATAGGTAGTGGCAGGAGCGAAGGGGTAAGCAGAGGTATGAACAGCCAAGGAAGCAAGGGTGGGACCACCGTTTTTGGCATCAACCCACAAAACCCCACAACCCACTCATTTAAAATAGTTATGAGGCTGAAGATATAGCTTTAGGGTAGTGTCTAAAGAGACATAACCACAGGCTACTGCTGAAAGAGGCAGTCCTACTTCTGTGCTCATTCCTGCTGTGTTGTGTGCTCAGGTGCTTTCATTCTTCCAGTGCTAGTACTTACCTGACCCCGCTGCAGACCTGTTCAGGCATCTCACTCAGCAAAGATACACAACACCTGCAAGGAAATGAGTAGTCTTTTTGCTTTGGTTTCCTGAACCAGTATGTAAGGGGTGCAGGGCAAAGCAGGGAATATAAACACAGAGCATGGGACAGATGGATTAGTTGTGGACAGTGGAAAACTCTGAGAGATTTACCTGTAGAGTGAAATGCAGACAGAGGGGATAGCTCTGTGGATTTAAGATAAAAGAGAAAATTCAGTTTGGGCATCCTACTTTTTAATGCACACAAGTATCTGGCTAGTGGCTAGTTTGAAGAGTGAGTTGGCATGCATGTGGGTGACAACTAGGGAAAAAAAAAAGCCAGCAATGAATTTGGGTTTAGCTCTACTATATTTTTGACAGAGATTGAATTTCTGTTATATAAACTGTCATAGTTAAGTGGTTATGGTGTTTTATTATTCATGTCCTTCCTTGATACACAACTTCTTTTTATGGACTTGCATTTATGCATGCCACATATGTAGGACTTGGAAGATGCTCACAAACATTTCAGTACACGCTCTAGTCTCAAACTGATTTATATTTTTAAATTTCCTAGCTATCCTTTTAGCTACTATAGCTAAAATGAAAAAGATGTGTAAGGATCAAATTCTGTCGTTCACAGTGGAGATGAAAATTTTTTTTTTTTTTTAAAAATTATTAATAGTAAACATGAAAACATTTGGAAGTCTTCACAGTAGTGTTATACTAGAATTCATTTGTGCAGACTTCTTGCTTTGGCTTGATTTGTACAGCAGAGGTTTTTGCCGGACATTTGGTCTTCAGCATGTAGTGTAAGGTTCTCTCTTTAGGCTTTATTAGCACCTTTTTACACTGTCTACATTAACTGCACAAGCAGATGGACAATTTTGTCTCTTTTAATTGTCTTTCATTTAGCCTAAGTTTGGTTTCTGGCCAAGTACTCATCACCTGTGAATCAAACTTGGCAGCCCTTTTGTTTCTGGGCCAGATATTTTCCTCACAGGATGATTTCCTTTTGAAAGGCCACACCAAAGTACATCTGAAAAGCAAATAAAACACACTACTGGCTTTCCAATAGCTGCTGAACATGTAATTTCTCTTGTTTTGGTCCTTTTAGGATCATTATTCAGTGCTTTTATTGGCATAGCTGCCGCCAAAGACTAGGGCATAAACAATAAGCTGGAAATCATCTTCTTTTTTATTTTATTTTTTTTTTTTCCTTTCCCGTTGCCTGCATGCAGGAAGTTTGGCACAGTACATCCTGTTCTTAGGATGAACCTCTGCTTTGCTTATTGTTCTTCACTTTCTTGAATAATAATCATTGCTGTGTCATAAGCTGGTAGCAGTTGTACAAGACAAAAACATTGCTGCGTTACAAAAAGTCAGCTTGTACTAGTGACTGTAAAGCAACCTGGGTCGGATCCAACTCTGCTGCTTCTTACAGCAGTCTAACTTCACTGGAGTGACCTCTCCTATCTCTTGTTTACAATCACCAAAGCTGAGTGAGAGGTCTCCTATTTTCCAGGACAGTTGTCCCTGAGGACGTTTTGCTGTCCCTGTGCAGTGCAGGGCAGTTGCATGTGTTGGAAGAGAGGGTTATGAAATGGGGCAGCATGATTCACTTATCTAACTCACAGCTACTCTGGCTGATGTGATCACTTTGTGTCATCACAAAATCACTCCGTGTTAGACTGAGTCCCAAAGGTTTGGCACATTTCTGTTGGATCACTCAAGCTGTGTGATACAATGTAAATTGATTGAAATGAAGAAGGTGATTAGTTATTGGTAGCTGTTCGAGCAGTGAGGTAAGCCTGGTGTCTCCATGGCATGCAGCAAGACAGGGACAGAGAATTAACTCCAAGAATCGCAGAATTAATCAGGCTGGAAAAGACCTCTAGGATCATCAAGTCCAACCTGCCACCTAACCTTCCTAATGAACTAAACCATGGCACTAAGTGCCTCATCCATCGGCATTGGAACAGGCTACTCGGGGAGGTGCTGGAGTCACCACCCCTGGAGGTGTTCAAGAAGCTGTAGGCATGGTGATTCAGGATATAGTTTAGTAGTCATGGTAGTTGGGTTATGGTATTTTCCAACCTTAATGCTTCTGTGACATGTTCTAGCCAACAGTTCCTACAGATCACATTATACAAACCTTCCTCCCAGGCAGATTGTTTAAGGCAGCTTTTATACTGATTAGCATGCTACACCTCACGAACAGGTTTGTGTAGTTCAGTCTTTTTTCCTAGTGAATCTGGAAAAAACTCATTATGCTCCTCATCTATCTAAGCCTAATCCTTCTACCTGTCACTAGTCCTCCACTTTGTTAGTTCAGGTCTTGCTACCTCTCTTCTGTTACATTTGTTGTGAACCATCTTACCTCCCTGGAATCTCCCTTTCCCTGGCCTGGTGCAAGCACTGCTGTTGCCTGTCTTTGTAGCAGAGCTGCTCCAACCCCCGACCATTTTTGTGGCCCTCCTCTAGAATCCACTCCATCAAGACCATATCCTTCCTATAGTGAGGGCTTCAGACTTGGATGCAGTACTTCGGGTGAGGTCTTACAAGAACAAAGTGGCAGAATCACCTCTCTGGATCTGCAGCCCAGGATGTGATTGGCCTTCTGGGCTGCAAGCGCACAAAAAAGAAACTGGAGCAGGCAAAACCATTTTGTTTTCATGTGTGTGGTTTCTTCCCCCAGAAAAGAAGCCTAGGAAAGGCAAGTTTAGTCACCTTAAAGAGCAACCTTAGCCAGGCTGCAAGGTTTCTGGTATTAGCTGCATTCATGCTGACAGGTTTGGACTTAACACAACAATATCACTGGTACAACAGTTCTGCTGTAGCACCAGTCTCAAGGTTTACAAACCTTTGCTTTTGCTAACTCATACATTTGCTCTTACCAACAAAGGGCCACTTCTCAAAAGCGTGTACCTCTCTTTGCTACAGTTCCTCCACCAGTGGGGTCAATGAGTTAGATCAGCTAGGAAAGAAGCAATGTACTTTGAGTGCTGCTGTGACCCATTTCCATTACTGCATTACCAATACAGAGTAACTGTCATAAAAGCCCATTTTAACTGAAAAAGCTTCTCTGATTAGGCAATCTTTTCTCCATTTGTTCTAAAAGATGGAATGAGGCACAATGGAAGAGAAAGCCTGAAATGGGTCAGTTATTTACAGTGTGTTCAGCTTTCTTTTATATCTGAAAAGATTTCTGTTTAGTTTGTCATATGCTTAAAATAAAAGAGAGAGAAAGCTGCCAGGGGAAAGAGCCTAGGATTTTAGGTAACTGCTTTTAGCAAAATAAATAGCATTGAAGCAAAGCTAGCAGATATTTAAGTCTTGCTACAAAAACCCTGCAATTTGAAAGGACATTTTAAAGCTGTTTAATAGTCTACTCTTCCCCCAGATTCCCATTTTCACACCTCCTTATCGACACAAGGATGCGGCTGGGGTCAGTAGCAATTTGGGAAAGAAAGCAGAACAAATTTCTTGATCACCATGTGATAGTACATCTGTCATTTCAGTTTAAGCCAGCATCTGAAGGTACTGCATTTATGGGCATTTGGCCAGATTCTCATTTAACTGGCATCTGGTTTAGACTTGTGCAACTACCCTGTAAATCAGAGCAAGTCTAGTGTAGTTAGCTGTGTAAGAGGAAAACAAGGACTACTTTTGACCAGGTCAGCCTTTGTGTGACATTTCTAGAGTCTCAGCAATTCAACTTAGTCTTATAGTTGTTTCTTGCCACAAAATCACAGAATGCTATGGGTTGGAAGGGACCTTTAAAGATTATCTAGTCCAATGCCCTCTGGCTGGAGCAGGACCGTCTAGAGCAGGTCACACAGGAACGCATATAGGTGGGTTTTGAAAATCTCCATTAGAAGGAGACTATGCAACCTCTGTGGGCAGTCTATTCCAGTCTTGTGTCACTCTCATAGTGAACACAATTCTTCCTTATCTTTAGGTGGAACCCTCTTTGCTTCAGCTTGCACCCATTTCCTCTTGTCCTGTCACTGGACATCACTGAGAAGAGCTTGGCTCTCTTCTCTTGATGCTTGCCCTTTACCTATTTGTAAACATGAACGAGGTCACCCCTCAGTCTCCTCTTCCTCAGGCTTAAGAACTCCACTCCCTCAACCTGTTCTCATCATGCAGATGTTCCACTCCATCATCTTTGTGGCTCTGCCCTGGAGTCTTTCAAGCGGTTCCCTGTTATCTGTTGCAATTAATCTGCTTGTACTCTTTCTTTGGAGTATCCCAGTTGAGTGTAGAAGAGAGGACGGCATCAATTGTGATCAGTATCTTCAGGCAACTGTTAAAATGTGTTGTGTTTTGTAAGTTGTCTTTATAGTATTGAAACAAAATTTTTATCTAAGGAGACCCTAGTGCAAGCAATTAAAAGTTAGAGATAAAATGCTCATGTGCAGCAAGAGGAGTGCTCCAGTATATGGCCTAATCATGAATCTGATTTAAACACGTGGCGGGAGTGTGTAATCCCCACAAGTCTGTGAAGTGCCTGTTCTGACTAGGATTGAATGTGCAGTGGAGGAAGGGAAGGCAAAAAAGCAATGTTGAGTTACCTGGTTATGGGGAGCTGTATGTTGTGACATCATTCACCTGAATATAACCCAAACAGGTAACTAATAGCAAGATCTGGGCTTTCCATATTGAAAGTCAGGTAAATCCACCTGGGGTGGTAAAACAGAGTGTCAATGTGGCAAAAATAATCTAGGCTCTGTATGAATAACCAGGGTGGGATAATTGATGAAATTCCAGTCTGACACAAAAGGTTTGATTAATGTAATAAATAAGAAAGTTTAACTCCTTTGGAA
>VWYK01001856.1:0-11354 GCA_013399775.1 Semnornis frantzii | reverse complement strand
CTATGATTCCATGATTTTTAAAAGCATTAATTTCAATTCTCCGTCAAATCTTACAGCTTTAGTTTTAATGGATTTATTCACTGAGTTCTGAGTGTTCCAAACAGACCCAGCTAAACCTTTTCTTTTAAATGAATGTATGTGATACACTAAGTATGCACTTTGTTTCCTTCAAATTATACTGTCTGTTTCAGTATATGATGAACCAGACTTTTCCTTGCTTTGCTATTTCTGTTTGTCTTTTCTAGACACAGCTGAGTAAACTTGAATCACTTAAGGATAGTGCTTACACTCTCCTTATGTTTGATTCATTTCACAATTGAATGTACTTCCAGTCGGCAGAGAACTGGAATGTGTGATTCAGAATTGCCTTCTAGCATTTTTCATGCTGTTTACACTTGTATTACAACTACTAGTTACTTATAGGTTTTTAAAAGAATAATTTGGTATTTTGCATTTTTTATTTTCTTAACTGGAGTAATCACAAAGTTTTTTTGTTTATTGGTCTTTGAAAGAGCATCTTTACTACTCTGTGATCTCTGTGCTAAACCATTCCTTTAAACCAGAAGGGTAATTCTATTAACACTGAGCTGTCAACATGCAGATGCTTCTCTGCTCTTTTTCAAGCATTTCAACAAACTGTAAACAAACCGAGGGCCATGAGGGGCCCATGACAATCAGTCAAGTCAGCACTTCTTAAAGGTCAAAATCTTCAGATCAAAGCTGAGACTTTCAGTACTGCATACAGGGGTTTCATTTCCAGACAGAGGAGTTCAGTGAGCTAAATAGGTCTGGATAAACTACTAGGGACCAACCTGCATGTCCATCCCTCCTGCTTGTCTGGATAGCTGTGGAGCATGCATGCTCCTATAAGAAGAGATTCTTTTTGCGCACAAATTCCAAGAGATTTTCAACACATGGCTACATTTTGAATGACTCTATGCTCATCAGCTTCTAGTTCAGTCCCTGGCAGCCACAGCATGTAGGTTATGTGACACAGATCCCTCTCTTTACATTAGTTTGCTAAGTCTGTATCAGGACATCTAAAGTATGTGTTTTGGGGGAGCAATGATAGCCTTCCTGGTCACAGCCATATAACAAGGGATTTCTCTACCATCCCCACTCCCAAAACCTTGCCAGCTATTTGTCCATACTGTACCAGAGGCAGCTAATATGTGGATTGTTCTTATAAATTAATACATTTTTGGGGCTGGAGGAGTTTAGCTTCATCTGAGAAGTCATCTACTTACTTCTGGAATGATCCCATAAGTAGCTTATTGTTACTGAAGCCTGAACTTCAGACAAACATCCAGGCCCTTTCACCTAAACTGGTATTTTGAAAATAACACACATATTAGTAAAGCATATAAATGTGAAATTTTGTTTGCCTATTAAGATGTTTGATGTTTAGTGACTAGAGAGCACTATAGAGAGCTAGACCTAAGTGAGCTAATCTCTGAGGGAAAACTGCAAGTAGGAAACATCGTTAAGGGAGTCAGTGACAGCATCTACATATTCTGTTCATGAAATCACAATAGCCTGAAGAAACAAAGTGAAAACTGAAGAGTNTTGTTTTTGGTTGTTTTTTTCTTTATTATGGCTACTATTTGACAACTAGCTTCTGGACATGAATAGACCAGTCTCTACATACTCAGTAGTTTCCATGGCAACAGGCAAGTCCACAGCAAAATTCAACAAACCAATTAGAAGAGAAACAGTTATTGTATATCTGGGGTAGTTCCACTAACAGAGGGCTTCAAAAGAAAGTGTGGATCCTTCTCAATTACCCACCATTCTTAAAGCTCTCAAGAGAAACTGTAAACAGATCAAAAAAAGAGCTTTGGGTTCTGAGTTTCCAGCCAGGATCTTAGGCATAGGGAAAAATAAGTGTTCCCACAAATACAGAAATACACCCTCTTCAAAAAATTCACTAAAATAGATCCAGAAAAGGCTGAAGAATAACTTGCAAAAGTGAGGAAATAACTGCCCTTCAAATCATCAGATAACTACATCCTTGGACCTACAGAGGGCAGACTTTGACATGTTAGGAGACTGGTTGGTGGTGTTCCTTGGGAGGTAGTCCTAAAGTTTGAAGGAGTACTGGCAGGCTGGACATTGCTCAAGAGGGAAATCTTCAAGGCACAGCAACAAGCTGTCCCCATGTACTGTAAAATGGGATGGTGGGTTAGAAGACCCACCTGGCTAAACAGATAGCTTTGGGTAGAACTCAGGAAGAAAAAGAAAGTCTCCTGGCTGTGGAAGAAGGGGCAGGCAACTCAGGAAGAGTACAAGGTTGTTTCAAGGATATGTAGGGAGAAAATCAGAAAGGACAAAACTCAGCTAGAACTTAATCTGCCCAGTGTCATTAAAGATAATAAAAAAAAATGTTTCTATAAAAAATATTTCTCCTGGACAAGAAAATTTCGTGCTGTGCATATTGACAGTACCTCATCACCAGATAGAGGGTTAGATGATGACTAAGACAACACAAAGATATCATTAGTCCTTTGCAGAAACGCTCTTCAGATACATTGTCTAAAGCATTTTCAGACTATGTAAAGGAACATAGTACCTGAGGCACAAGTACCTGACAAAGACTTCTGCCTGATGCATTCAAAATTGACTAAGCACAAGGATAGGGGAGCATTTTCTAAAATGAATCCTAGAACTAGATATTTTAGAACAAGAATAATCTGGGAAGATTCTTCCATCAGCTAGGCAGCTAATGAACTGTAGAATTGGCAGGCAGAAGCATGGCTAGTAACTCTTGGAAGAAATAAAGAAAGCAGTGCCTGGAGGAAGATCAATTGTTTCCTTTGGTTTCCAAATTTCATTACAACAAAACCTATAAATATTCACAGTTAGAGTCCTGCTCTACTGCCTAGTTTGTGAAACAAGAATTTCCCAACCTGCAGGAATGAGTGTCTCAATGAAGCAGATACAATTGCTGCTGCAATTTAAGTTGCTGCTGCAATTTAAGTAGTTTTTAGATATGCCATTTTAGAAAAAACACGAAAAAGGCAGCCATTTCTGGTGTGCTTGGTCTAATGTTTTTCCATGCTTATTTATATCAAACATATGCACAAAATCCTCTGAAGACCTATTTGGAGAGAGGAACTTTTTCATTTCAAACAAAATTTAAAATCCTAATGAATTTCCCATTAATGATCTCCTTTAAAATTGTACATTTAAACAAACAAAAAAACCCCACCACAACCTTACAACTTGCTCTCCTTCTTTATCATTTCCTGTATTTTAACGTAATCTTTTCTAGCTCAAATAAAAGTTTTTTAACTTTCTCATATGAGCTCAAATCTTTATTACCAGGTCATTCTGTTGTCCCAAATCTGGATTCTTTATCCGGTGTGCAAAAAAACAATCAACACATAGAGTTGAGACATTTGTTTTATTCCAGTTCTGCACAGAAATGGGTGCTAGGTGGTAACTCCACGAAACTAGCAACACAGTTGAAATTCACAGCACATGTTCATACAGTAAAATGTGTTAGTTACACTTTGCCTCAACACCTACTAACCATCCATTGGTCAGTTTCTTTCTTGCTTCATCTTAAACATACAGCTTCATCTAAATTCACTGCATGTGCCCAAGGCATGATGGACTTGTCTGGGTCAGGAGCTTCTCTCCATTTTTTAAAATTATTTTTGGGTTATTAGCACAACAGATAAGTACATTTCTTAACTACAATATCTGCTATGCTTTGTATTTTATGTTGAAAACCATCTCTCTTCTCAGAGGACTCACTTTGAGTGCTCTGTTTGGTGCTGGGGCCTTCACTACAAGAAACACATTGAAGTCCCAGGGTGTGTCCAGAATAGGGCAACAAACCCGGTGAGGGGTCTGAAGAACAGGTTTTATGAGGAGCAATTGAGGAAACTGGGATTGTTTCATCTCGAGTAAAGGAGGCTGAAGGCAGATCTTGTTCTCTCCAACTACCTGAAAGGAGGTTGTAGTGAGGTGAGTGTTGATCTCTTTTTCATGGCGCTGGCGGCGAGCGCTCCACTCCAGTCCTTTCCGTTCCCGAAGGGGACTTCTCCGAAGGAGTCCGCTGACATGACACCGATGTTTAAAAACCAAATGGAAGTCTGGAGCAGCGCAAGAGGCAACAGAGCCACGCCGCCCTCCATGTGGCAGCGAGGCCGGGAGGAGGCAGCTGCTTCACCGCTGCGGGAGGAGGGAGAGGAATTTCGCCTGCATGAAGTTGCGGGGAGCACGGGTCCCGCACGGATCCGTCGAGTTTCTTGCTCTCCCCATCCCAGAGGTGCCCGCGAGTTTTAGTGTCCCCGGTGTGGCCGTTCGCGCCGCTCGCTTCGCGGAGATGGCTCTGTATTTGCATCGTGTTTGGGGCCGGCGAGGGCAGAGACACTTCCCTGAGCTGACAGATATGCGGCGGGTGGCGGAGCAGACCTGCCCGGAGCCCCGCCGCGCTCCCGCTCTTCTCTTGGACCTGTACTGGGGCTCACTCAGTCCTGAAAGCGATGAGCATCCACCGTTTGCGGTCCCCTGTGAGGGCAAGTGGCCGGTGGTGAGAACTGTGAAGGACACCCTCTGGCTCTGGCAGGTCAGGGGTGCAGTATCCTGCCGTAGTGCCCTCAGTCGGTGAAAGTGCTGGTGAGACCTTCTATAACGGGTCAGACGGAAGGTTCGTCACGGGGTGCTGGTACTCTGTGACCTTAAATAGGCTCATTTGTAGCCGGAAGGGAGATAATTAACACAACAGCTGACCCAACATAACGGGGTGAAACCCAGCCTTGATTTCCTACAAAAGCCAAAATGCTCATTTACATCAGTATGAAATGGGTTTATCCTCACAGGACATTATGGAATTTAAAATGCAGCATGCTTTATAAGGGAGTAAACAAATTGAAATGCGATTCATGGAGCTTTGCTTCTGTCTCTATGTTTCCGGCATTTAATACATTGTGCCTTTTAAGCAGATTACACATTACATCTGTGCTCTCCAATCCTAAAAGTACTGCCCTGGCTTGCCGCAACTACTCCTTTATGGCACTGTGATTGGAAAGGAATTACAGGTCTAAGCACTTCAGCTATAAAAGTGTCCCTCACCACATGACAATAATGACTTCTCCTGGATATGTGCAGACCTCTATTTCAAGACAGATGTTGGCAGCTACTTTTGCATGCATTTTGCATGCCAGGAGAAGTGGTCTGGGAAGTGGGCAGCTCTTCTTCACCACTCTTCTACGTGACTAGGTGTCCGTGGCTATAGCTGGAGATGGAGAAGATGTGGAGGCAATTGACTTCTGTCCAGGCAGAGTTCTGCTGCCTTGCCAGGATCTGAGTGGGAAAAGTGACCTTGTGCCAGCTTGGCCTAATGTCCTCTATTTGTAAAATATACCACAACAAGCTAATCAACCAATCAACCATCCAACCAAGCAAAAAACCCTGCAAACAGACAAACAAACAAATAAAAAACCCAAACAAGCAAACAAACCAAAAGGAAGGGAAATAAGCCATTTGTTATTCTTCCAAGACAACAAGAATTTTTTTCCCCCTTCCTTTTTAATATATGTGTTTAAGCAGTTGTGCTGGCCTGGGGCTGACCAGGAATGGCATTTTTATCAGCTCTGATGAACAGTGGACGTATGTAGATGTAGATAACGTACATGTAGATACTGGGCTGTTCAGCAGCACTTTCATCAAAATGGCATCATGCCTTTATACAGCAAATAGTTAAAGAAATGAGAAAGGTAAAATTATATCAAAGATACCAGACATATTTCACCAGCTTATGAGATTACATTAGAGATGTACACAATATGCCATGATTTTTTACAGCTTTCTTGTGTATAACAGTCATAGAGGGATTCCTACCTTTATGGGAGTTTTGTGTTTTCATTTTATCTCGGCTTATTCTTTTCTGCTTAGCATTGTATGGATTACAAGTTCTGTGTGCCAGATGCCATTTTGATGTAACCTGTTCTGTATTAAAGCAGCAAAAAAATTGCAAGGAGTTGTGAGCTGCTGTTCTGGGATAACAAATGTAACCACAAGTGCACAGAGAGAGAGAGAGAGAGACTCCTTTATATCTGCTTTTTATAAATGCCTTTGCATCTCAACATGTATATGAGCTCTGGCACATCAGCTCCACAGTTCCAGTGTTTGCTTCATCAGATAAAATGCTCTTCTTTTTATTTCCTACAATGCACATATTTTTGACAGGCTAGAGTGGAGTTGGGCAGAAACTTTGATAGTGCTGGATGGAAGTGTGACAGGAGTGTCGGATGGTTGATGGAATGTTTTTGCTGTTCAAACTTTAGGGGAGGGGAAAAGAACTCACTGTGGATGTGATTAAAATATTATAACCCCTATGGTATTCTTAAGTGCATAAATTTTACATATCACCTACAGAGGGAATTTACCATCCATTAAATGATTGATGTGACAGTTCGACTTATCTAAATGTGCTATCATTTAACAGTGTGACAAAGTTATTCTTTACGTAGACAACACCAATAAATAAGCTATCATTCCTCTTGATTAAAGCTTGTCTCCTGGAGTTTGGACTAGTATTTTCAGCTGCACTGTTGCGGAGCAACCTGTGGGCAGGAAAACCACTGGGGGGAGCCATGGTGCTTGGGGGCTGTGAACAGGGGGAGCTTCATTTCTGCAAATTCCCACGTCCCATGTGTTTTTCAAAGCTCTGAAGAGAGACCAGTGTGGTATTTCAATTGCTTTCAACATCTCCAGCACCCAATACCATCTGTTTCCATTTCATCTTCGCAGGGGTAGGATGGTGCCTGTGGCTGATGTGCCTGAGAGGAAGGGGGGTTGGACAGGGGGCTCTGGCAGGGCAGTTGGACTAGATATTCTTTCAAGGTCCCTCCCAGTCCTTGACATTCTGTGATTCTGTGAAGACAGGAGAGCCCAAGTGGGCTTTGTGTGCCCCCATCTTGGGAGGCATTTCATCTTTCCAAGCTGCAACCTGAGGCTTTGTGCAAGTGCAGCCTGTGCCTGGGTCTGGGTAAAGAGTGTTGTGGTGTTGCAGCTGTTTTGTGTTTTCCAGTTGCTCCAGCTGTTCCCTGTGCATTGAGGTGTGTGGGACTGCATGCCCCCATTTAAGCAGTTACTATGAATTCAGAAGCAGTGACATTAACCAGACATCTGAGTCTCTGCAGATATCAGTCTCATCGCTGGGTTATCTGTTGCCTAACAGTTGTGTGTTCTTGAAAGGTTCCCAAATTCCAGGGTGTCTGATGCTCTTCATGTGGATTCTCTGCTGTGTCCTACTGTGACTATGCTCTGTAGCCCATTCCTTGATGAGGACACTGGTGGTGTTTCTTTCCTTCACCCAAGAGCCTAACTTCCTTAGAAGTCTAGAGCTGTGGCAGCCAGAAATGCCTGTGCCTTCCACTTGCTACCAAAAAGATTCATCTGAACTCACTCCCAAAATGTAGCTCAGTGACTGGGGTAACCATGGGTCTCTGGCCATGATCAGGGGACACAATTTGTGGTGTCCTCTTCCTCCACACCTCCACCACATCTCCTTCCATGAGACAGGCAGAGGTGCAGCATCCATCCTGCATCCTACTGTTCTCCCTAAATCCTTCATTACAAGGCTTGATACTTCTGATATTTCCAATTTATATGTGGAGAGTGTGAGACTGTCCGCATTCCTGGCCCCACCTGCTGTTGGGATTGTGCTGTTCATCAGCAGAAAGTCAGCTGTGAAGTTTCTGAGGTGAAAAGTGTTTTTTTTTCCTTGTGGCTGAATAACTGAAACACTGACAGAAAAAAAGAGAGGTGCAGAAAATGTGAGTGTGTATCTAGTTCTGCATTTCTCACTCTAGAAACTGGTGATCCCAGTTCCAGCTCAGAGAGTGACTTCTTTCTGGATTAATAAATCCATTAATTGTTTGTGTGCACGTTGCAGCCTTAGACATGTGTGTGCTGCCTTCCTGATTCAATTTAGTGAATTGTCTCTGTGGCCTTGGAGAGGGAGATAAAAAAGCTGATTGTGACCGAGAGGAGTACAGGGATGGAAATATTATTTGACTTTATGTTACTGGAGCGAAGGGGATCAGTCCTGCTGCCTCTTGATGGGTTAACCAATGGATATGGGCATTTAGGTGAACTGTATGTTCAATTTGCTCTAGGTGAACATGTTTTTGCAGGGAGGGATTGCACTAGATTATTTCTAGGGGTCCCTTCCAACGCTCCCTATGCTGAGATTCTATGATGACAGTGAGCCTAGTGCTTAAGGTTGCTTTGCACACTGAAGTGGAGGAAGGCATGGAGGGGGAGGTTCATGGAATGAAGGTAGCTACCTGCTAACTTCATCTCAGCCAATCTGAGTGTGACAAAGTCTCTTCCATCGATGCCACATGTTGCTTGATTCTGAGAGAGGAGCTATTTCCCTGGGGTTCCCACACTGTGCCATCATCTCCTGCTGCCTTGTGACCTTGTGGCAGGGGCAGCAGGGCTTTTGTGCTGCAGGTGGAGCTGAATGATAAAACATTTTGTGATCTGAGTTATTATTTATGATCAGATTAAGCAAATGACACACCTCCAGCCTGCAAGTCCTTTAGAAGGCACTTGCTTAGCTAGGTAACCTCAGCAAAGCATGCAGAATTCACTATTCATCTCCCTCCATATGGCACAGGAGCTGCTCCCTTCAGTTTATTTTTATTGCTGTCTGCTAGAGACTTCAAATAAAAATGCAGGCATAAATGTTGTGTGCACCAGACCTAAAGCTACTGTTTGCTGAATGGAAACTTAACTGTTGACAGAAGAAGTACCATCTTTAAATGCAGAAAGCTTTGCTTGCCCATGGATTTGGGAGCTGGTGGCCCCATTGCTCCTCCATTTCCCCCCTCCTGTTTTTGCTGATTGGAGAAAAGTAGCACGTTTGGGTTCCCGAGGTGGCTACATTTCCCATAAGGTGGCAGTGATGCTGCTCCCCTCCTCTCTTGGGTGCCAGCACAAATTCCCCAGATGTGGGAATTCCCATGTCTTGAATTTCAGAGAATTAACTCAGAAGTTGCCAACACAACATAGCAAATTGAAAATTCAAGGCCACTGTTCACAGGGAGAGAGGCTGACAGCAAGATGCAGGATCTTGTTCCTGAACGGCCTGCCTTGAAATGCTTGTCAAAGGGCAAGATCTACTTCCCCATAACACTGCCTTTCCTCCCCAGGAGGGATGCTTTTCCTCCCCAGGTTCCTCCTGGGAACAAGGTGGACATGACAAAACACATGCTCCTCTTAAGTTAAGCTTCCCTTTCTCTGGGGTCCTCACTGTGGCCCTGTGGCAATACTGTCAAAGCTCCTTCCAGCTGCTTTGTCTTAGCTGCTGTCACCTGCCTTGTCAACTGGCCTAGACATGCTCTCTATGAAACAGGCCAAGTCTTGGTAGCACCTTGGCCCCTTTGAAGGATGGGCTCATGACACAAAGGAAGAAAGTGATGTGAGAATTTCTGAGAGGCAGTCTCTGCATCTTTGAGCAGTGAGGCAGTTCTGTGACTTTGTGAACGACCAACACCTGTCATGGGTGTCTGCCAATGTGTACCTGTCCCTTTCCAGGACTCCAAGATGATGACGACCATGGCCTTTGTGGGCAAAGCCAATTTTAGTCAGTTCAGCTGGGATGTGGTCATCATGCTGCCAAGCTGATCAGAATGACTTCTGTTCCCCCTCACTGGCCAAGGAAGCAGATGCTCAGCCCATGCTGTGGGGAACCTTCCGCCCTGACAAACTTCTACAAGACCAGCATTCTTTGGGACCTGACCATGACTCCCAAAGATGCCTGCCAGCAGCTAATTAACGTCAGCACTCAAGGGAGCATGGTGCCCTTTTGCCCATGTGATGCCTTCATGTTCCCAGGCTTGCAGCTGAGTGAGCATCAGCCCCTGAAATATCTCTGGAGCCCAGAAGAGTCAGCACCTTAGGGCGGGGATGGCTGCAGAGGCAATGTCCCAGCTGAGTGTTGGCAGGGGACTGTGAGCACTCTTCCCTGCCCTGCAGTGCCCCTGATATACTCTTGTCCTATTCTCTTGCCTCCCACTTGCAGTGAGCGTGCTGGATCCCATGTTCCTGCCTCAGCAGAGGGCTTCTCTAGGCAGGCAATTGCACCAGTGAAGGAAGGCAAGTGGGCTAAGGCTGAGGAAGCTGTCTGAGCCAGGTGAGTCTCCTTGAGCAGTAGTGTGACTGGCTGAGTGAGAGCATACCATGCTCTTCCTGGTGTGTCCCTGGAGATGTTTTCTCCATATATGGTCATTCTGCTGAACCATCCCATGGTGCTGGAGCCAAGGGGCAGCCTGAAAGCCTGTCCTGGAGGAAGCAGCTTGGGCTGGGCTCCCATAAATTCGGCTTGCTGTCATTCTTTAGATTCCTGACAGTAATCCCTGAGATGCTGAAGAAACCCAGACCTCCATCTTAGCTGTGATTTCAGTCCCCTGTCAGAGCTGCAAAATCCTCAGGAACTCCAGGGTTGTTTCCGGCTCTGAGTCACATACTAAACTCTAGGCCAGCCATGTGAGAGGCAGCAAGTGCTGCCTGACATCACAGAATTGCAATATTTTTTCGGTTGGAAAAGACCTTTAAGGTCATTGAGTCTGACTGTTGACCTAACACCACTTTGGTCATTAAACCATGCCCTGAAATGCCATGTGTATACATTTTTTAAACACCTCCAGGGACAGTAACTCCACCACCTTCCTGGACAGCCTATTCTAATGTCTGACTGCTCTTTCTCTAAAGACTTTTTTCCTAATATCCAACCTACACCTGACCTGGTGCAACTTGAGGCCATTCCATCTCATTCTATCAACTAATACTAGGAAGAAGAGATCAACACCCACCTCACTGCAACATCCTTTCAGGAAGTTGTAGAGAGCAGTAAGATCTTCACTCAGCCTCCTCTTCTGCAATATAAACAATCTGAGTTCCATTCCATCAACTATTCCTCATAAAACTTGTTCTCTAGACCCTTCACCAGCTTTCTTGCCCTTCTCTATCTAGACGTGTTTCAGCACTATGCTTCTTGTAGCGGACGAGCCCAGACCTCCTGCTCTGACCAAGCCCAAGAAGATTAACTCTGTGTGTGTGGTATTCACAACCTCCATCCATGGAATGAGCTCCCTTCTCACTGAGAACACAAAAACCCCTCTGTCTGCTTATAGCATACAAATGCCAAGAGGTGGAAGCAGAACTGTGGAGCTGATACTCTGCCAACAGAACGGAGAAGAACATAGAACACAACCTCCAGGAACAGTGTCTTTGCCCTCCTCACTTCCTGGGAGAGAAGCAAGGCAGGTCATGGCAGCATTACTGCAGCCAACTGTCCAACTGTGGGTCTTTGTTGTGGTAGGCCTAGACAG